>CABHPP010137085.1:0-49924 GCA_902168425.1 Peromyscus attwateri | reverse complement strand
TTTTTTTTTTTTTTTTGTGGAAAGAATATGGCCTTGGAAGTCCTTGAAAGACTAGATAAATGGTATTAGAGCAAGACCCTATAATTTTACAAAGGGGCATAGACTCTGTGTCATTTAATGCCAAAGTTAAATTTAGGTTGTCTTCTAAATGCAAGGGAATATTATTGAAAGTTTATAATCATCCAATATGATTCACTTGTTAAAAGCATCATTAGCACTATGGAAATGATTGCCTTGGAAGAAAGAGAAAGCAAAAAATAGAATAGCAGAGGTGAGATTTATGCTATCTATTCGGAGTATATGGAGACTAACTATGGTAGATTCATAGTAGTCAATGCAGAAGTAGATACATAGATTAGATTAAATGTAAGCTTCTTGTCTTCTTGAATTCTAAGAGAACATTTTCCCCACAGGTTCAGCTAATAAAAGGTGTACTAATTAAGACTAGAAAGATGGCTCAATGGTTAAAGGAATGTGCTATTATCCTGAGGTTGGGGGTGTGGGAGGGAGTTTGGTTTCCAGCACTCATGCTGGGTAACTTGCAAATTCTGTAACTAAATCTTCACAGTGATGTGATGCCTCTGGGCTCCTTGGGCATCTGCCCTCGTGTCCACACACTCACACATAGGAACATCTATATACTCACACTTAAAAATAATTAAAAAAAGTTTTTAAAAGTTGATCAGTTAACAAAATAAAAAAAAATGAATTTGTTATTCTGTACTTCTAATTTTAATAATTTAAATTATATATTCCTGATTTAAGTTTGAATGTGTCATATACCATTTATAAATTAATTAACATAAAGCTGTCCTTTGCAGCACCCTAAGTATATGATGTGTCCATCTAATGAATCCTTAGCAATGTTTCAATTTCGTGAAGTGAGGTCACTTTTTTCCTTGTCCTCCTGTCAAAAGCAGGCCTTTTAAAAGATGGATTAAACTGGACTTAGGCTGAGAAACCCTAAAAAAGATGAATACTCTATTCCTGTGGAGATGGAAACTTTAATTCAATCTCACCTGCTACACTGGGCAGTACAATTGCAAGCTAAGGCAGCTAATTCTTATTTCAAGAGTGTGAGGCTGATGCCACAGGCTCTTTCATGGTAAAATTGTGGACACTGAGACAAACCTAGAGAGCCAGAAGCAGTGTGTTTCTGACAAATGGAAGGGAAAGCTCATTAAAATGGCCTTTGAGTTTTGTGTGCATGTAGAATATGGGGCATTAACCATTTTGAATGGTCCAAAGGGATGGTAGTAAATTTTCAATTGTGATCGTCAGATGCACATTATAATTCTTAGAATATGTTATATTGGAAATAGAAGAAATGTAGCTGTAAACACCAAGTGGAAACTCTTGTTGAAAATCATTTTCAATTACAATAGGATACTGTCATCTCTGCTTTTCAGACGAGAGCTAAGCTCAGGGTGCCATAATATGATTTCTGAATGAGACTAGTAATAAGGCTACCTCACAAGTTCTATTTGTTATTTGTTTCCTTAGAATTCTGTGTGATGTATAAACTTGCCTTTGTAGTTTGGATTTTTATACGGTACCAGTCTTGCTTTCTTCTGTGTATGCATGAAGGTGCTTTAGTGCTGTGTTCTCCTGTAATCTTCAGGATTGTGTCTCCCTACTTATTATTTCACACTAAAATTGAATGTCCACTAAGGTGCATGTATTTGTGGAACAATTAAAGTATTTTCTTTTTCAACTATCATAGGAATACAGATAAGCATTTGGATATTTTAGAAAAAATGTTCATAATGCTGCATGTCCCAATTAATTTATTTTGTACTATTAGGACCCATGAACAAAGATAGTCCAGAGAGGAACACTATAAAAATGGGTGGTATAAGAGTTTTCAGGATGTGTGTAATTATTTTTTCCTTGCTGTTGTTTTTTCATAGAAAATGAAACCATTTTTTTCTCAGAGTAAAAATCTATTAAAGTAATTATTGTAAAATAACATTCCAAATGTAAATTCCATATGAATTAACTTAGGTTAAATATTTGATGGAAATCTATACTTATAGAAAATCAATTGTTTTTAGAGTCAATCAGTTAAGCAATACCCATTATTTTCTGTCTGTCAAGTGTAGGCAATAAAATTTCTCACATTTCTCGAATTATTTTTTATTTAAAATAATATCACAATCATGAAATGTACTGTACTTTCAGATATCTGTCTCCTAACAGTCAAAGTGCAAATTAACAGCCTTAATTAATCACATTTCACTATTTATCCATTTCTCAGAGAGTTTCTAGTTATTACCATATTTTCCAGTGGTTCAATGAGTCATTATATGTCATGAATAATTTTGGAGGAGTATAGAAGTCCTATGAAGTATCATTTTAATAGGATATATTTGAGTCATTCATACCACTGATAACTCAATTTATTATAAATTATTCAGTAGGATTGAACTAATGTATTGTATAGATCATCTCCAATGTGAAAGAAAACAATTGAATTTCTTGTCTCATAAAGCTAAAGCATAGTTTTTGTTTTTTAGGGTTTTTTTTTTTGTCAATACTTCAACATTCTACATTAATACAATGTGAAATGCCATTGCTTCTTTTGAATCTGATGTTTTTTAAAATGTCACTAGAACTGTAAGTTGCCCCTATGTAAGGGTTGAAAATGCAAAGTTTTGGTGAAAAAAAAAATCTCACATATAAAATACTCAAATGTATTTTAGGAATACAGTTTAGCCATACAGTTCTGACATGTTCACTGTACCTGTGTTTCTCCTCATTTCACAAGTGATCTTTGGAAATTTATCTTCTGGCCTAAGCACACTTAGCCCCTTACACAAGTCTTACCTCATTTCAAAGATATGTGAGTACTGCTAAGCCAACACTCTTGGACTGAAGCTGTTTCCTCCCTCACATTTTGCAGGTTCAACTTGCCATTAACATGGGTCATGGTAGCAGAGTTCATCTCGTTTCGCTAAGTACTACCTGGGAACCTTCTGCTGGGTTAGTTATGTGGCTGAGTTACTGCACTGACCCCTTTTTCTGTCTCAGCCATGCCACACCCTGAGATATTAAACCTAATTCCTGACAAAAGGGCTTAAGAATACCACAGCTTTTATTTTAATTAAATAATTAATTTACAGGTAAACGCTCTACTCTGCCTTGAACTTGATCTGCTCTTTCTTCAATGTCTTGAGTACTGGAATTACAGATATGTATGACCTCACCTGGCCTGACTGACTTCAGGTGCTTTGAAATGTTTTCTTTCTTTAACTTACCTAACCTTCATAAAAGAGAACTTTGAAGTAAATACGTATTATGAATAATAATGAAGTCATTCATTATGAAGCAAAAGGGAAAATATCAGACTCAAGTGAAGTCAGTTTTCATTAGGAATTTTCCTAACACTATAAACTATGGGACATTTTTCACGGGGGAAAAAAAGATGTTTACAGTCACATCCAACAGGAGCTGCTATAATTTTTCTTGAAGATTATCATGAAGAACATGAAAATAAACATAACTAATGCTGCTTTTTGAAAAACAGGTATACACAATTAATATTAATTTTAAAAACCTTTAGGTAATTTGTTATAATTGAAACCCTAATTATAAGTAATAAACACATTTGCTGGAAATTCATACAGTGCAAAAAAATGTAATTGATGCAAAGTAAGCTTATATCCTATTGTTGAACCTCAACAGAAGAAAGTTTATTTGATCTAATTCTCCATTGGTCTATTTTGAAAATCCAATGCACTGTTTTTTGACAATATGGAAGTAGCTGATTGTATGTTAATTAAAGCTCTAAATTTGCATTGTTGCCTTGCTACTCTAGTAACTAGAAAGCTTGAGCAAATCACTTAAACTCATCATTTATGTCATCTCCAGTAAAAGGAGAGAAAAGTATTATCTACCTTACTGCTTTGTATGATGACTCAACAAAAATAACGCTTGTCAGAAAACAGTTTAAGGTCTGATGGAAGGCTATAACTTGTTGTAATTGGATTATTAAGTTCACCTTGCCAGCTTGCATGATAAATGCTGCACTTGACACCACCTTTTGAGTGAGGAAGTTTCCCCTGTGCACTTTTAATGCCCTTGACCTATTTACACTTCTGATTCCTTTTAGATTCTTTTCTTCTATCTTTCAGCTTATTAATAAGCATACCATTTTGAAAGAAACATTTTAAAAACAAGATTACTGTTTCTGATCATCTTTTCACTCTGATTAAAGCCTTACACAGTTCTAGACAGATGTACTGGCTCACGCTTACAATTTCAGAGCAGGGTGAGATAAAACCGCTGCAAGTCTGAGGCCAGTCTGGACTATGTAGTTATTTCTAGGACAGTTGAGTTAAAAAGTAAGATTTTGTCTCAAAACCACAAAATAACAGCAACAAAACAATAAAATTTCCATGTTTCATCATTACCAAAAATGTGTATTGACATTCTTGTGTGAACAAGAACTTAAAATCTAGGCTAATACTATGCAAAAAAAAATATGAATGAAAAAATCAGCCTATAAAGGGAATTAGTTTGAAGATGAGAGACTAGGTTTTGAATTATGAAAAAAATATGTATTAATTCTTTTTTCTTTCTTTTTAAATTTAATTTTTATCAATTAATCAATTAATAAATTTTTCCCAATCCTATAACAGTTTCTCCTCCTTTCTTCCCCGCCTCCCAGACCCTCCCCACAATATCTCCCCTCTACCTCATCCACTCCCTCTTCCTTCCCTTCAGAAAAATGCAGGAGGAATTCCATGTATATTAGCTAGCCATGGGTTATCCGCAACAAGGCTAGACACTTTCTCTCTTATTAAGGCTGGAGGAGGAACCCAGCAGGAGGAAAGCTTCCCAAGAATAGGCAACATAGTCAGATAAGCCATCCCCATGCACTAGGAGCCCCACAAGAAGACCAAGCCACACAACTGCAGCCCATGGGCAGAAGGCCTAGAGGAGCACATATCCTTTTCTTCAGAAATCAGTCTCCCGAAAAGTTAGAACTGATCAAGGATATCCGATGCATTATAAACTTTTGAAATACTTTTACATAATTTAGAGCTTTTATTTTTCTGATGTTATTTGATTATTATTTAATCTAAATGGACTCCAGGTGCTTCTACGGACAATTGTTTTAGTTGCCATCTGAAATGGATAGAAATATAAAGAAGATGACATATAATATACAATATTTAAAGAAGGGTAATAATGAAGGATTATGGGATCATCATATTCAAGATACTCTATGATTTTTATAACCCTTATGGCACAGTGATTTGGCTTTTATACTAATTTATTTGCAGGGGTGTGTGTGTGTGTGTGTAGATCCTTCCACCATATAGGGCACAAAATCAATCCACCAGGCTAAAAGGCATTTATCCTTAAAGGTTGAGAAATATGTATGATCTGACATAGTGATTTAAGTTTGGAATTCTACAACTGACTTCTTCCTGTGTTTTTATTTCTTGTCCTCCTCTATTTCAGTTTATCTTTGTCTTGGCATCCAAAAAGATTCGGTTAGCTTGTAAGGAAAATTAGCCTCTTCTTTTGCTTCTGTTCCCCAAAATGTTTCAGTCAATAACAAGATCCAGGTCATTGCCACTGGATTTTATGTCATCTGGTCAGTGTTTACTTCTCCTACTGGTCACTCTGCACTGTAAGATCCAGGCCTGTTGGTGTGGCTATTATTGCAGATACTGCAGTATTGAAGAGCATTTGAGTTTTCTATGTCCTATCCTTGGGTATTCTGCAGTTTTCACGCTGCCTACGAAGTATCTGCACAGCAGCATCTCACCATCTCAGTCGCTTGCTCAAACTGGGTACCTCTTTAGACTTCTACATCACTGTTCCTCACTCATTACCTTCATCAGTTGTTTTTTTCCTCATTTTTCCACTTGAATAACATGCACATGAGTGGAAAAGAATCATTTGTAGATTTTATGCTATATACATCAAATTTGGGCCTATTATGCACTACCTATTACTGAATGTTATTTAAAGCGTTTAATGTAAAACAGGTAAATTGGTGTCCAATTTATAAAAAGTGCTAAATCTTTTCTTTAGTTTTAGTATGAAATACTGATGTGATTTAAAATTGAATTTTGTGATCTTGAATCTATCTTCCTTGATGCTTGATTCTAGTAAACACACACTAAACATTTAATGAAATGCTTTAAGCTGTGCATCAGAAAATTTTATTCAGAAAATAATGAACTTTAGATAGGAGAGTAGAATTTAGAAAGATGATTTTTAAAATCAAAATTTGTCAGGAAAACAAAAATCTCTAGATTAAAAGTGCTGTCAAAACGAAGGGAAGAGTGAATTTTGGATAAGTTAATGTTCAGGAGAACTTACTTTTTTTTTTTTTTTCAGAAAGACACTCTTCATTTTCTAAAACCATTAAGGTAATAAAATTATCTAAAGCAGAAATTGTATTTGCTGTCTTGATTTATTTGCTTTTTAAAATAATAAATAAAATAATAAGTAAAAATAGAATAGATGCAGGCACTTAAAATCCACATCCTGGGATTAGCAACAGAACTCAGAGGGAAACAATGATGTATTCTCCAGGAAAATGATAATTTAAGTTAAGAGAACAGATGAGTTTTTCTTTGTGAGCTATGAACTGGAGGTAAAAATGCCCAGGGCAGAATATGTATAGTTCATACAGCCAAGAACCATGCAAGAACATGGTGAGGGTAGATTAAACGAGTCCGAAATAGGTAAAGAAAAATAACTATGTATTGTAAATTTTTTCAATAATTTGAATATTCATCAATTACAAATGCTGAAATAAAATTAATATGTGTATTATTTAGTGAAGAGAGTGTGACTAATTGGGGAATAGTCAATAAAACTAATACAGAGGAAACCATTGATTATCTCTGAAATAATAATTTTGATGGATGTTATGAAAGGGATTCTGAATGTGCATGCTATAACAAGGAGCTGAAAGGTGGCAGAAATTCCTAACACCCTTTGCAAAAAGATCTGAGCTGTGAAAAGTAAAGAGAATAACCAAGACAAATCATTTTGTGTAAGAAGAAAATATATTTTCAGGCATAAGGCATTAAGAAGAGGTGGGGTGTTGCTTGAGTTTTTGATCTTAGCCATTCTGAGAGGTGTAAGATGGAGTCTCAGAGTCGTTTTGAATTGTATTCCCCTGATGGCTAAGAATGTTGAACATTTCTTTAAGTGTTTTACTGCCATTTGTGCTTCTTCTGTTGAAAATTCTCTGTTTACATCTGTACTCCATCCTTTTAATTGAATTTTATTTTATTTTATTTTTTTGTGTCTAGGGAAGGATGGAGGAGGAAAGTACTGAAAGAGATGACTGGAAAGAGGAGATGCATTTGGGGATAGAGTAGAAACCTAATGCAAGGGAAATTTCCATGAATCTATAAGGATGACCCCAGCTAAAGCTCCTACCAATAGTGGATATGTAGCCTGAACTGGCCATCTCCTATGATCAGATTGGTGTCTACTCCAGCTGTCATCAGAGAGCCTTCTTCCAGTAGTTGATAGAAACAGATACAGAGACCCATATCCAAGCATTAGACAGATCTCTGGGAAGATAGGAAGGAAGGATTGTAGGAGCCAGACGGGTCAAGGACATCACAAGAAAATCCACAGAGAAAACTAACCTGGCTCATATGATTTCAAAGATTTGAACCAACAACCAGGGAACCTTCATGGGACTGAGTTAGGCCCTCTATATATACATAACAGTTGTGTAGCTTGATCTACTCGTGGGACTTCTAACAATGGGATGCAGGGCTGTCCCTAAATGCTTTGGCTGGCTCTTGGGAACCTATTCCTCCTACTGGATTGCCTTGCCCAGACTGAATACAAGAGGAAGTGCTATTATTACCATAACTTGATATGCCATGCTTTGTTGATACCCATGGGAGGCCTGCCCCTTTCTTTTTCTTTCTTTTTTTTTTTTTTTTTGGTTTATCGAGACAAGGTTTCTCTGTGTAGCTTTGCGCCTTTCCTGAAACTCACTTGGTAGCCCAGGCTGGCCTCGAACTCACAGAGATCCACCTGGCCCTGCTTCCCGAGTGTTGGGATTAAAGGCGTGGGCCACCACCGCCCGGCGGCCTGCCCCTTTCTGAAAAGAAACAGGAGTGGATTGAGGAGGCAAGAGATGGGGGGGGGTGTTGGGGGTTGCATACTGGAGAAGGGGGAAGTGAATGAGAGGAGAGTAGGGAGGGGAAACTGCCATCAGGATTTAAAACAAATAAATGAACTAAGTAAATATTAAAAAAAAAAAACCCAAGAGATAGACATTCCTTTTCTAAATGGAAAGAACACAAGAATTTTTCTTCATAGTAAATTTTATTATGGCACCTAAGTTAATTTTCTACTACTGATGTAAAACATTGTTTTAAAACAGCATCATTCTTTTAGAATACAATTCAGAAGGACAGATACCCAAACTCAGAAAGCAAATTTCTTTTTTGAGGACTTTTCACCATGTAAAGTCAGAAGACAAAAATCTTCTCCCCGATCAGTGGGAAGTACAATAGTCTACTGTTGTGCTTTCTTAGCTCACAGAATTTTATTCTATACAATAGAAAAAGAATCCCTAGGGACTAATACTTTAGATTTGAAAGTAAGAATAAAAATATAAGAAAATTTAAATCTGCATAGCTCAGATGTAAAGATAAAAGAGTCAACTGTCAGGAAATTCAATATTTTAGAATATCTTCTATTGTTACAGAGTGAACTCTGCTTTTCCCATGTAGCCTACCTGTTAATTTTCATATTCATCCAAGAAGTAACTATTATTTAGAATCCCTGGAGGGAGACAGAATACAGCTAGGTAACTTGATCATAACATAATACTGAAAAATAAAAAAGTATATCTCATGTTAAATAATCACTTAGAATCTGCTTTTGCTAAAATGTATTGATTCCTCTAGTGGACCCCAAAGGAACAAAATAATGAAATCATGTATCTCTGTCTTAAGTATGTGTAATTTGTCTGAAGTAACAAAGAAAACTTTGACTACCCTTATTCTTAATTTTTTAAGCTTTTCGAAGAAGCTTTCATTTATTTCGTAGTATGTGCATTGCAGGAAACACAACACAAGGAGCCAAGAGCAGTCACCCAGTCACAAGCAGCCCAGCTTGATATGTCCTAGATGCTGCAAGTGTACATACATTTAGGGAATTGAGATTATACAGTATGTACTATGCTTTCCCCCCATATTGCAAATATTCACCAACTAAAAACCCCATGCTACATGAGTATTTTGATAACCAAGAACTGGAGTTGTGCAGAGAAGAGTATGGATGAGAGATAAGCTCTTTGCTAGGACCACCACATCTATAAGACAGCTGTACCCAGGGATCCATACATGCATTTCTGGGAAGATACTTGTGTTTATCATGCACAAAATTCATTCCACCACATCTAAACTTCATAAATGTCCTAAAGGAGAGCATTGACAGATTTACAGAAAAGGTTCCTCTTGAACATAGAATTGTTAAACCATGTCTGGAAAATCTGAGTTAATTCATGTTACTAGGCTGACTGTGGACGGGCAGAGGGAGGCTCACAGGGTGAAATCTGCAGTGCTCTTCTGTGTTGAGATTGACATCCTGAGAACCCCTGCCATAGATGCATCTTCATCTACTCCATAGTAATACATTTATTGAGCAGGAACACATCTTATTCCTCATATTTTAGTATATAGATCTGATGATAAACTCAGGAAGGCTGTACTTGGTGTGGTCTGTTTCTGTGTTTTCTTGTAAGCTGAGCATTGAGGAATGCAGATTTTTTAATTGTAACTTCGCCAGTACTTCTGTCTAGAGGCCTGCTACCATTTTTGTCTTCTATGAAATTTTTATTGCCAAGGAAGACAGGATTACAGATTTATCTGACAGACTGAGATAGTGTGGTGTATCCTTATTCTTAATTTTAACCTGTTTTTTAGTTGCCCTGAATTTCAGAAAAGGGTGAAACCTTACAGAATATCTACCCTCCCAGATGAGCAATTTTCCAGCAAAGAAAGACTGCACCCCGAACATTAACAGGTCAACAACTTACATGACCATTTTAAAGGATGGGCCGCATCCCAGGAGTAGAGCCTCTACAATGATGTGTTTATGATAGGGAGAGGAGGCACACCAAGACTGCTTTCACATACCAAGATGGACTTTGACTCACAAACCACTTCATTTCTTTTATTTGTGACCAAAACAAGTATATCTCCTCTATCTGATTTTTATCTCTACTTGTTTCTTTAATTTGTGTCCTGGAGAGAATTGAAATGGTGGGAGCCCACTGTTTTGACTTATATAACTCCCGTAATAGTATGACACAATTTTTTAAAACAAATTAGTTATTAATTATTTCTAGTACTGTTAATTAATGAAAACTATGACTAAAATAATTGTATTGTCTGGAAGGAAAATTGATACACCTGTTTAAATCATAATAATTTTGACCTACCCAAAATAATCACATGTACATTTGATAATTTCCTTCCAGTGTACTTTATACATGTAACTATTTTTTAATTTCATAAATATATGCAACATAATTATATAAGAATATGTATGAGTTGTGAGGATGGCGAAACCTCTGTGGGATAAGAAATCAAACACACACTACTTATATTAGAAACTTAATGTTGCCATAGCAACACTGCCATTTCCTTTTTTATTTATTTTAATTTTATGAGGTGGGCTGCAGAATTGAAAAAATAAGATAAGGATATTTTATTTATTCCTGTAGAAACAAGCGGGAACACTAAGCTGGCTGTGGTTTTAACACACATTTTCATCACCATAATATATCTCCCAATTAAGGGGTACATAGAGACTTTTACAATCTTCAGACTGACCTGTGTGCTTTTTTTATCTTCACGTCCCGTAATCTACATATCAATATATAATTTCAGAACTTTCTTGAATTGCTGACATTGTACATGCCAATGCATTTAAAGTTTTGCTGATTAAAAATAAAATTCTGTGCTTTTCATTATTTATTGGCTTTTCATGAGAGTCAAATTTATTGGCTTCCTGATGAAATGAATATTGTTAGAAAGGAAAATTTTATTGCAATGATTTTGTTTGAGCCATTTACCTTTCAGGAAGGCACAAATCAACATTGTTTGGGTCTAATGGTTATTGATTTGGAAATAATTCTAACAAGTATACTTCTTTAAGGTCAAGGAAAGGTTTTGCCAACTTAGCTGTTGTACAGCATTATACATTGCCTAAGCTTCTTTCTGCAGAATCCACTTTACTTAACTCAGTTTATAGCTCATGTTCTTGGGACAGGAGTGAAATTAAAGGCCTTCACATAATATCCACTACTCCTTGTTAAATAGGCTAACCTTTTTTCAGAGTACAAAGGAGTACCATTCTTTGCAAATCAGTAATTCTGTCTTCCTTGAAATAGTTTGGCCTATTCCTATTCCAGTGCACTTAGCTCTAGCTTCTTCACTGTGGGAATAAACTGATCATTAGACAGTAAAGAAAGAAAATCCTGTACCTTGATTGTAAGGGAGTATACTAAGCGTTTTGAGACACGGTCTTTCATTGGCTTCATAAGTTTCAGTCTACAATCCACCTTCTCATTTTACTATTTTTTCTCTTTTGCAGTTATTTGACATGTTTGTTTTGCTTGTGTCTATCTTTAGCCTGATTCTTAATTATTGTGGTAGCTTCTTGTTCCCCTCAAGTCTTTCCTCACCTCATCTATCTTCCCCTTAACTGAAACCCTCTTTTGCTTCTCCGGGATTCTTCTCTGCATGCCACCACGCATACTTCTTTCAAACAATGGACACAGTACTAAAAGTTTCTTCTAATGTTAGGAATGAAAATATGAGTTTTTGAAATATAGACTTAATTTTCTACAAGGTCAGATAATTATAGATCCCCTCTACAGTATATTCCATATATTCTAATTTTTTTGGATTCAAATGATCCAGTGCTTATTATATCCAGTAATACAGACTAACCTTAATAGCTCTCAATTCTTCTGTGGACAGTAGGAAGAGAAGATGTTGGGCAGAGCTCCTAGGTTACAGGATTTTTAATCAGGCATTTCTTGATGGTGCAGAGTTGAGATGTTTAGCTCTTCATAACTAAGATCACTGTTCCAAAACCTCCCCATGCCACAAATGTCATCCTATGGGGAGCTACAAAAACACTAATTACAAAGAGCTGCTCATCTGAAAAAAAAAAAAAAAAAGAGGAAGACTCCTATCAGTTGGGGATGGAATAAGAAGAGATATAGGCAAGAAAAATTTCTCCATTTCTTCCCATTGAGATAAGTAACAGCTCATTGCATGCTTAGGCCAAAATTAAAAACTTGTAGCTCTTTAAAAAACATACAAAACTCTGGATTTTCTAAGATTGAAGTCAATATGGAAATTGAAATACAGAATTTGAGAAGAGACTGGAATTTAAATATAATAATGCCTAATGATTTTATTTTACTTTGAAAATCACCAGTAGTTGTAAATGATATGTGTTGATGGAAATTTATAATATGTGAAAGCAATTTTAATCATCTCTATTACTTTTATACATAATTATTTCCATGACTGTTGCATCTTTAGACAATTTAAAGATATAGACCCTAATTTTCTCTGTTTTTGAGATTAATAGGTAATTAGAGTGTTATGATCTTTTGAGTTCTAGATTTAAGAATCCAAAATATGTGACTCATCTCTGTGCTGAAAATGACTTCTCAATTAGGTTTCAAAAACCAGTACCATGTGAATGACTGTAGTCATAGCTTTTAATATTCCAGGGGTGACCTGATTAAACTCTTGAATTGAACCAGAAATATAATAAGGGTTTTAATTCCTCTGATTAGAGGACTTACATGTAAAAACATTTAGTAATTTTTCACAAGCCATACACCTATAAAGTCAAAGGGTTGGAGCACACATCTAGTCCTTTTCAGAGATGTTAGGGTTTCAGGGACGTGGTGACCAAAAAAGGGGAATTTCTTTAGTGGGGTCAAAGAACAACTTATTGATAAACCTGATAGAAATAATAAGAAACTTTCTTCTTTTTTTTTTTTTTTTGAGACAGGATTTCTCCGTGTAGTTTTGGTGCCTGTCCTGGATCTCACTCTGTAGACCAGGCTGGCCTCAAACTCACAGAGTTCGCCTGACTTTGCCTCCCGAATGCTGGGATTAAAGGAGTGTGCCACCACAGCCCAGCTAACTAGTAACTTTAATAGCAAAGAAAAAGAAATGAATGCTGAGGATAATCATAAAGAAACACAATATCCAGGAAAACCAGTCACAGAGAATCTAAGATTATGAATAATATCTTCATTACTTCATATTCATGATTACTCTTTTTCTCTATTCATAGGTAGTATATTTTCCAAATGAAATTAGAGCACAGTGAAACTGAATAATTTGTTAAGAAGCAAAGATTTAATGGATAGTGGTGTTTGGACCGAAGACCTACAACCCACATTAGCAAGAACATGTCCAGGAAATATTTTAATGCCTTTACACCTTTTAAAATCAGGGTAATAGTTTGTTTGCAAGTCTAGAGTCACATGACACAAGTCTCATATTTACTCTGTAAATCCTCAAGACTTTGGCCACATTTGAAGCTTCTAGTTGGAGCAACTTTTTTTTCTTTCAATGGAACTAATTTAATTCTCTGTTTGTTTGAAGTTTTCATTTAATTTTGATTGTGTTGAATTTAGAATTATCCTAGGATTTTATGCACATCACTGATATCTACTGCTTGCCAAAGCTTTAGAAATAATCTGCAAAAATTATTAAATTTTTATCCTTTAAAGAGCCTTTTACCCAAATAAAACCATCATTTGTCTGCTAATGGAATTCCATATTTTATTAAATTTAAGCAAATTCAACATATCTATTATATGGCCATATTACAATACAACAACCAGTGAATTCAATTGTGTCTATTTCTATAAGCAAATTCTTTTTTTTTTTAAAGATTTATTTATTACATATACAGTGTTCTGCCTGCATGTACCCCTGCAGGCCAGATGAGGGCACCAGATGTCATTACAGATGGTTGTGAGCCACCATGTGGTTGCTGGGAATTGAACTCAGGACCTCTGGAAGAGCAGCCAGTGCTCTTAACCCCTGAGCCATTTCTTCAGCCCCCACAAATTCTTTAACAATTAGTATGCCATCACAAACAATCATTATTGAAACATTTCAAAAGCATTGTTTATCAGTAGTTTTTTGGGGGAGGCTTACCTTGTTTAAATCTTTACATAGATAAATTTGGAAAAAGCAGATGGCATTAATTAAATAAGAAAACTGTATGCAGATTATTTATTTCCCTAAGAATAATTTCAGATTGTCTGTGCCATAATTAATACCCCAAGCAAACTGAAACAAGGCCATGTATCCACAGTATGAATATTCAGAAAACTTATATGCACATACACACAAGTCCTGTGTCCACATCTTAAATGATTATTACATTGTAGTCAAACTTACTACACTTTAGAAGAACACTGTTATAAACAATGAATATTTCTCTAAATACAATAGCATGTATACCTTACTTTCATCCAAGGTTATTCTTAGATAATGCACTTGAAGTCATATCACACATAATGATACATTTCTATGTAAAATTAAACAAAACAGCACATGGATTATTTTTAGTATTATTTTTGAAATCTTATACCTTAAATAGCTCATCAGTCACAGATAGACTATAATATCTGATCAGAAACCTATTTCCATATTTTCCTATTTGCCCTTTATGATGCCTCAAATGCTCATAATAATAATTTTAAAATAGACCATGCAATGCATAGTAAAGTAATGTACAATGGAAAACATGATTTTACACTCAGTATGTACTAATACAATGTTAAAATCTTTTAAAAAATTCACTCAAATACCATTCAGAAATTTTGATGGATACAATACTCATTATTATATCATTTTAATTGTAGCCACCATAAAAATTGACACTTGTGATAAGAATCAGAGCAGAGGGTTGAGAACCTGTGCAGGAAATCAAATGTATTGTGTTACAGTGGGAATACTTTTCTTTCTAGTTATAATTAACACTGGGGCAGAGGTTTGTGCACTTGTCAGCAGAATAGTTAGTGTGAAAAACTAAGCATCTTTCCTTTCATATTCAGGGAGAGTCCTATGATGACTACATTTCCCAAGGTTATAGGGCAGGGAAATCACAGCTCTACTCTCAAGAGGTTTCACAGAACACGTTCATTCTGACCTCCTTCTAATAACCAAAATAGAAACCCTAGATTGTGGAAGGTCCAAAATCCCACTGCAGGCCCCATTTTGCTAACAGCCTTGTTCAGCCACAGTGATTTATAAGATCTCAGTTCTTTTGACTACAACATTCTGTGAGGCAGATTTTCTTTCCCGAGTAAACCTCGGCATGTGGAACCTTTGCTTTTCAAGAATGTTAAAATACTTTATAAGACTGTCTCAAAGATACTTTATAAGACTAGAAAACTAGAGCTTACATTTTTTCTAAGCATGTTTTTTTTTTTAAACTTGAGACTTTACCAGTTATGTGGAAAATTCACACATTAGGAAGAAAGAGTACCATGTGAATTGTGACCATTTTGTGAAATGATATTTTTTTCCAGTGAGAAAACATGAATTAATTTGACTAATCCATGATTATAAGTAAAGTGACTTTTAAATACTTGATGTTAACCTGCTCCTATTATGGAGTTAAGAAATCTGATTAAACTGTCTTTACTTATTTGATTCTTTATTTTGCCCATGTGCAATCAGAATTTGCAACCTTCCAAGCATGGATGCTCTCTAATTTTTGCACACATGCCAAGTGCACATTGTAGGAGATAGCACAGGGAATTCTTGGTGAAGGTGATTTTCAGGGACTACTGAATATATAATTGTAGCCAAGTGATTGACAGAAAATGTCATGTCAGTAGACTGGATAATTCTTAGAATGCTCAATGTGTCCATTGTTGCTTTAAGACACTAACACATGTTCCTCCATGAATAGCTTTCATTGGGAAGACATGGCCACCTGGGGGACCATCTGCTTGCTTACTGAATCTTATTTAAGATTCACAGATAGATTCATTATAAAAATGAATCGACTTTGGCCATGAAATTTGGTTTGCTTGAAAACATATACCAACACAGCTGATATTTGTATAATCTCTCAAGAGAAACAAATTATTTTAAAAGACATACTGTTTTTGTCAGTGAAGTGGAGACAGAGACGTGATTCATGCTATTGCCCTAGGTATCCCCAAGAGTTCTCCCATACTGTAATGGACCCCCAACTCAGGAAAAACTGTGATTCATTGCTTGGGTCCAGAAAAGAGTTGTGTGTCTAACTAGTATAAAGAAATGTGCTAAAACACATTTTTATCATATTTTTTAAGCACAAGGGTCTAGAGAAAGTCAAGCAGTAAGAATGAAAGATATATTCAAGTGTGAGTATCTGCATCTAAGGAGAATCACAATTGATTGTGCTGGAATTACCAACACACCCTATTTCTATGGCCCTAATGCCATACCTAAAAAAAAAATTATTAAGAATAATTTCCCCTTTTCTTTGGTAAATAAGTTTATAGTTTGGGTCCGGGGATCATTTGGATACTACTATAGCATGATAAGTTAAAACCAATAGCCATTAGTGTTGCACAATGTGCTGAATTATTATGCTTTCACAGTAAGTGGAATATCTCATATGATTTCCAGAAAATGGCAAGTTTTTGGTTAGAAAGGGAGAAAGTCCTTAAACAGCTGTCAGTTATGATGAAATTCTTGGTTGTCTCCAGGCCAAAGGCTTCACCAGCCTGAGGGTAAGGCTCCTTTCCTTTCTTGCGTCTCAATGTTTTCCTGTTTTTCTATCCTGCCTTAGTTTTAAATGACATAAACATAGTAACATGGAACAATTTATTTTCTAAAAAGTGATTTTTTTCGCTTCTAGTTAATGTTGGGCAATCTCTCTCTCTCTCTCTCTCTCTCTCTCTCTCTCTCTATATATATATATATATATATATATATATATATATCAGTAACATTTGTGTCTTTATGATCATTCCATTCTTATCAATTTACTGTGTCTACAGTGTTTGTGTGGGTGCACATGTCTGTGTGTATATATGAGTTTGTATATTTGTGTGCGTATATTTAAATGCGTGTATGAGTATTATCACTAAGAAAAGTAATGATATTGAAAAAAATATATAAAAACTACACAGAGGAATAATTTTCTATCTTTGTATACATGGTATCAGAAATTATAATTTAGAAGAAGCACTTCAATTTATAATTTTATTATAAATACCTGCTCATTTGAATAAAAACATTTTTTGAAAAATACAGATTAAGTAGGTAGCTACTACTATACTTAATATACATGGTAATTCTACCACATTCATTTTCAGCTTCAGAGTTTTGCTCTCTGGGTCCAATAATATTGCATCAACCTTGCTGATACAATATAACAAGGTACTGTGAAAGCTAGAGCCCGCATTGTAGTAAGTTTTATTTATTGTTAGAGTATGTTGTCATAATTGTTTTAGCTTGCTATTACTATTACTTGATTTATATGTTCAATTTTACCATAAAATTGCTAGACATGAAAAAATGTCAGTGTAGGATGTGGGACCATTTCTGACAGCCACTCAGGATGGTGAAGCTTATAATTTGACAAATGATTTTAAAGTCATATGAGTATCACCTTTTGTACCTAAACAACAAAAAATATCAATTTAATGAATTTTTAAATCTATTAGTGAATTTTTAATCTGTAATTGGTGGTCAAAAATGAGTAAATTTGGAAGCATATTTATTTAAGAGTTTTTAAACTAATTTTGATTTTTCTAAATGTCATGGTATCGAATATCCAGTCTTACATGTTCCTCATTGTAAATAAAGAAGTGTGCATAACTAGAATTTTCAGTTTAAATAATTATAGACTTTAAGAATCATTGTTCTTTGTAGGCATGTTGTAGCTGACACCCAGCTGGAAAAGAGGTGCATGAAAGAAAAGTGCATGAATGAACCACTCCTCATTTTTCATGAAGAATCTTTAATAATAGGAAGACATGTTTACAAAGAATGATCATCATTTTGAAAAGAATTCCCATGATTTTTTTTTTATTCTTTTAAAGTAAATTTTCAAAAGGACATTGTCAGAAAGGGCTTACACTGTATCTACTGCATGTAGAAATCACAATATTCCTCCCACACCTTATACAACTGTACTCAAATGGTTCTTCAATAAAAATACATCTGTTAGCAAGGTTATGTTTACTCTTCTGCCCTTTACCTGTTTCTCTTAATTGTTCAATAAAAATAAGCATACTTGCAAAATGGAACAAATTTTAACAAAAAAAGATGATTCTTCCATTGTTTAAAACTGACCAGTATGATGGTTTGAATGATAATGTCCCCCATGAGATTATGATTTGAATGCTTGGTACCCAGTTACTATGACAGTTTGGGAAGGATTAAGAGGTGTGTCCCTGTTGAAGTAGGTGTGCTTTCTTGGTGGAGGTATGTCACTTGAACTGGGTTTTGAGGTTTCAAAAGTCCATGCTAGGCACATTCTCTCTCTTTTCTCTAACTGATATCCATGGATGAGGATGTAAGTTCTCAGCTACTACTCAAGCACCATGCTTGCCTGCCTGCTTGCCCGTCTGCCACCATGGTTCCTGCCATGATGATCATGGTCTAAAACTGTGACACTCTAAGCAAGCCCTCAAGTAAATGCTTTATTTTAGGTGTCCTTGGCCATAATATCTTCTTCACAACATTATAATAATTACTCAGACTGTTAGGTTCTTAAGTGTCTGGAACATTCCTATTGAAATCACAGTAAAATACCTAAGACGCATGCATGTCTCTGTGCAATGAGAAAGAATATAAAATTAACTAAGAAGAGTCAGTGGTGAAAGATACAGAAAATTCTGGGAAATAGTATAGACAATGTTAGATTGAATCACACATTGGTGATATTTAAATTTAAAAGATATTTATTGAGAAAGAGTAAATTGTTCTGATAAATATAAATGACAGTTGAATAACTTAAATTTGAAATTTTCATTATTGACATAAATCATTTGCTGGCATTCCTATACAATCCTATCTTACCCAATAGTTAAGAATACACATACACCCATACACAAAGCCCATGAACAATACACATGGGAACAGGATTATTTAACCCAAACTTGGCATTCAAGACAAAGTGTATTTTTTTTTCTTACTTTTTTTTCAAGGCTCGACTTTCTTTGTCCTTTTATCCTTTAAAACTCTAAATGTTACTAAGGCAGATTCAGGTATGATAGTCAATGAGCAGGTGAAACGCCAGTCCACAAGCATTCCAAACCTTGCGTGAGCCAATCGGCTTCTGAACACATTGCTGTGGTTCACAAATAGGATGGCATCAAGGAAATGCTGTAACAGCTACTGCAGCCTTAACAAAGCCAGCATTTCTTTGGAATTTAAGTTGTACCTAGGCAGTTTAATTTATTTGTCTTTAATCAAATAAGCAGAGGTTTTTTTCCATGGGAGAAAAAGTCAATGTATACTTCAGATCTAATAACCCTTAAATCACCTCTAAAACAGCTTTATTTGTTTAATTAGTAATTTCATTTTAATGAAGTTTTACTGTAGTTTAGAAAGTTGTTCCCCACTTTAATTTAGAAAATTTCACACAGTCCTTAACTGTCAGTTTCCTAGCAACAGGAAGAAGGAGAGGCATCATGGAACTAATTTTAGTTTTTGAAATAAGCATATTAAATAAACCCGATCTTAATCCTCTATACAAGTTTCTCTGATTAAGACACAATGAAGCATGTAGGAAAAAGCTCATCCTAAAAGGCCTTGATCCAGGATGCAGCACTGTGTCTGTCTTTACTTTCTGAGGTTTCTCATGCTTGGTACAGGTAGGTCACAACTTTAACTTAAGACCAGTTTTAAAATCCAAAGTTTCCTTATTTGCAAATGACAGTTATGACACTCTGTGGAAAAATGAATATGTTCTTCATGGTGAACTGTTTGTTATTTTTTTTCTGCTGAAATGTTTTCTTTTTTCCTATATTTATCTTATATTTCTTTTCTTTTATTGAAAATAATTTTTTTTTTTCTCACAATATTTCCAAGTTGTAGTTTTCCATCCCTGGAGCCCTCCCAGTTCCTTCCCACCTCTTCTAACAACCAGGTCCACCCCATTTCTGTCTCTCATTAGAAAGCAAACAGGCTTATATTGGATAATAATAAAATAAAATGAGATAAAACAAAAACTAACAAAACTAAGAGGACAAAACAAATGAACACACAGAAAGGAGCCTCAGAGAAGGCACAAGCAACAGAGACCCACTCACCACATATTCAGAACCCGACAAAAATACTAAACTGGAAGCCACAATATATATGCAAAGTGTAGAGTGAAAAAAGAGAAGAAAAATTAGATTATAAATAAGATAAAAAATTAGATTAAAAAATCATAAGATGAAATTTTTAAAAAAAGAAAAGTCCTGATATAAAATTCTGAGACAAGGGACCTCGAATGATGCCTTTGGGTTCGTTTCCTGTTGGTCATTTGCTTCTGGACATGCCTCCTAGCCTTAAGAGTAGTTTGTATCCTCAGTGAGACTACCCATCTAGAAAACTAATTTTTCATTGGCTATGAAGTGATTATCAATTGGAGATTACTTCTGGGTTAGGGATTGGGACATATGTTCATTTCTCCTTAAGCTCTAGGACTGGTGCAGGCCTGCAAACACTGCCTCCATCTCTCTGAGTTCATATGTGAGTCAATCATGTTGACTTAGAAGGCCTTGGGTTTTTGGTGTCGCTCATCCCTCTGGCTCCTGCCTTCTCTTCTTCAGAATTCCATGAGCCTGAGGGGAGAGATTTGATGGATACATCCAATTTAGGATGGAAAGTTACATGTCTTTCACTTTCTACAGAACGTCTGACTATGGGTCTTTGTTCTTGCTCCCATCTTCTGCAGGAGGAAGCTTCTCTGATGATGACTAAAGTCACTGATCTATGAGTATAGCAGAATGTCATTAGTAGTTATTTTACTGCTTTTCACCCCACCAGTATTATTTGGTTTTTCCCTAGGTCCTTGGGCAATCTAGTCTCAGGTTTTTCATCACCAAGTGGTATCTGATATGAGTCTCATCTTGTGGAGTGGGCCACCATTCAAATCAGCTATTGTTGGGCTACTCTCAGTGTTTGAACCACCACTGCCCCAGCATATCTTGCAGTCAGGAAACAATTGTATATCAAAGCATTTTTCCTGTGTTGGTGATTACAGTTTTCCTTTGGTAGCCTACAAAGTACCTTCTTGTACCTAAGAAACAGGCTTATAAGTGTGAAAGCTTTATGTAGGCACCAGCTCAACTTCTCCATGTTTAATCAAAAGTGTAGGTGTTGTCTTCAGATTTGAGGCATTGCACTGTTTCTGGAGAACAACCTATAGTCTTGACAATAGCCTGAGTTGTCTGAGGGTTTTCATGGAACCCCTTTGGCCAACAACTCTATTAGATATAACACAATCTCAGTACTTGAAGCTTCATTTGGTGACAAGAGATAGCCAGTTGGCACTGTCTCTCCTAATATTTGGCGATTTCCTTTAGGTCACATTCATGATTTTTTCTATTTTAAGAAGTTCTGCTGTATTGGGTTTCTATGCTATCCTTCAGTGGGCCCTAATTTTAGCTTTCTCTCCCATTATTCCCTTTCTCTTCACTCCCTCTTACCACTGATCTTCTTGTTCTAGTCCTCCCATCCACCATCCATAACTCTCTATTCTATTTCTTTTTCCTAGAAACATCTACTGCATACTAACCTACCACTTGTTACTTGCTCTATACCTAACTTTTATGGTTCTACAAATTGTAGCTTGGTTATTATTGACTTAACAGCTAAGATACACATATAAGTAAATACTTACCAATTTTTTTTTCTTTCTGAGTTTCTGCTACTTTACCCAGGATGGCGTTTTCTAACTCCATTCATTTACTTGTGAATTTCATGATTTTATTTTTTAATGTTTGAGTAGAATTTCATTTTGTAGATATAGCATATATCCTTTATCAATTAATCTGTTGAGGGACAGCTAGATTGTCTCCAGTCTGGCTATTCTGAAAGAGCAGCAATGAACATAGTTGAGCAAGTGTCTCTGTGGTAGGAGGAAGCATTCTTTGGTAATGTGCCCAAAAGTAGTATAGCTGAATTATGAGGTAGATCACTTCTTCCCAAGATAACACTGGTTAGCATAGTATCTGTACAAGTTTTCTTTCCCACCAGCATTGAATGGTGTTTCCCTTATTCCACATCCTTGCCAGCATGAGCTGTCATTTCCTTTATTGATCTTAGCCATTCTAACCAGTGTAAGATGAACTATCAAAGTAGTTTTGATTCGCATTTACATGATCACTAAGAACAGTGAACATGTTTTAAATGCTTCTCACCCATTTGAGTTTCCTTTTGAGAATTCTATTTAGATATATACCCCATTTTAAATTGAGTTATTTTCTTGATATGTAGTTTTTGAGTTATGATATTTTTGGATTTTATTTTATCATATACATTATATATATATATATATATGCAATTGGTAATTTTTTTCCTATTTTTTATCCTGTCACTTTGTCTGAATGCTTCTTTTGCCAAACAGAAGGTTTTCAATTTCATGAGATTCCATTTATTAATTGTTAATCTTAGTGCCTGTGGTATTGGTGGTCTGTTCAAAAAGCTAAAACTTTTCTAAAAAAAAAAAAAGAAAAAGAAAAAAAGAAATATGCATGAGTGTGTGTGTGTGTGTGTGTGTGTGTGTGTGTGTGTGTGTGTGTTTATACATGTGTGCGCACGAATGAGTGTGTGGGTTTTTTTTTGTGTGTGTGTGTATGTGTGTGTGTATGTTGCCCAAGTGCATGAAGTGCCAGAGGAACCCAGAAGAGGGCATCTGATCCCCTGGAGTTACATATGGTTTTGACCTGTCATATGGTTGCTGGAAATGGAGCCCTGGTACTCTGTAAGAACAAATCCTGCTCTTAACCATCTTAAATGAACCCTATTGATGAATAAACAACATTGTTTTTATTTGTCATTGATTTACAACATAAAATTAAATTGTGAGGACCACCACTCTGTCTTGAGCATGTGTGGTATTTACTGTATGTGCTATAGAAATCTTTCTTCTTAGATCAACCTGCCTGTGTTCTAATTCTGGATTTAAAATGTAGCTCACTGGTTAATTTTTCTCACTTCTTAAGCTGCCACACATTTTAGGAACTCTCCTGGGTATGGTTCTTACACCTATAGGAAAACAATGTTCTTTCTCTGTTTAGTGCCCAGGAAAGGGCTGGCAAAGGATATGAAGGAGCATTAAGATATAGGGGATGTTTATTAATTGAGTAACCAAGTTAAATTTAAAATAGAAAAAGCTTTATGCATGTCAAAAGTAGGTCTGATTATCCATTAGCTTTAGATATTTATTAATATTTATCCAATGCAGATATGAAAGAAATATAAGCAAAACTTTAAATATCACAGATAAGTGAAGAGGTGTGTAGTTCTTGAGATAACTTAATAGATTTGCATTTTGTGTTGATCATTATTTAACCAGGATTTCACTTCTTGTTCTGTTAAAAGCCAATTTAAAAGGCATTTTAGAGGGACCAAAAGGATTTAAATTCTGGAGCATATTGATCATATGACTGAGACAGTAGAATGAAATGTATAAAGTAAGTATAGCTTATGAATCTAAGTAAAAATTATCTGAAACTTCAATTTTGAATACTGAGTTAAATTTAGATTCTTATTTTTATCACGTTCATATTCCTCCTTTGAATTTTTCGTCCTATGAATAACAGCAATTACATTTAGATAAAAAACTATTCACAAGTTTGCTTTTGGAAAATTTACTGAGCTTGTTTGTATATTCATTTCTGTAGAACTGAGGCCTTTGGATGTTAGCTGTCAATACATATAATGTTTTATTGAGGACTTGCAAACTAGACAGAAAAAAAAAAAAGAGGTCGCTTATTGCTTTGTCACACTTTTCCCGCTGAAGTGACTTATTTAGAGAAGGTGTTGGGCTTCCTGACTTGAATCTCACTAATTCAGGTAAGCACATTATAAGTGCTTCAAGCACTAAACACTGCTTTGCCAAGCATTTATTTGCCTACCAAACTTACATCCTCAAGGATAGCATGTTAAGGAAATGATAGACTAGAAAGATACATGATACTACATAGATGTTTGCCAGGCAGCTTGCCAATTGTCACAATGTAAGCACAAATTAATTTGAAAAGATTTAGATGCATATCTAATTCTTCTCATTTTACCTACCCAGTTTGAACGAATTGAGTAACTTTGAATCAAACATTTAAGCACAAAATTAGTTTATTTGCGTTCTGTCTTAAACAACAGAGAAATAGACTCAACTGTCACATCCTCATGACTAGAGGGATATGATTGCTGAAAAACACCATGTTAGTGATTTCCTTCAATGTATCTGCAGTTCTCCTCAACATGGGTTTGGAATTCTCTGCCAGCTCTCAACCCAGCATCCACTCTTCCTCTGCCTAATGAACATTTTCCCCAGATGTGAGACTGTAGTGGTATTTGCTCCACCCATGGCCTTGGGTATAGGCCCAAAGGAGGTGGTCCTTCTTGTCCTCTGAGTGACCTCTTAAAAGGAGAGTGAGAGGGGTCACGTGGGTCCTTTTTTTTTATTATTTTAGCCTGGTGTGATCAGAAACCAGATGGCCTGGGAACTGAACCCAGTTTCTCTGAAACATCAATCAGTGCTCTTAACTGCTGAGTCATCTCTCTTCACTCTCAGGGTCATGTTCTATGGCAAGAAGCACCTTCTCCTTCAGGTCCAAGGTTATGAGCAGAGCAAATGTCACTAAGCAAGACAAAATTTTCTGTCTCCTTGCAGACTCTGGTGGTCAGGTGATCACTGAGACATAAATTGATTGTAGCATGTATAGATCCTGAGAGAAAGGAAACTAATCCAAGAAAGTCTCTCCTTTCTTCACTTTTCATTTCCCCATAAAATATTCATCCATATGACACTATTCAGAAATCCTTGACAGAGAAGCTTGTCAAAAAATGCAATCGCAGAATTAGATACCATATCAACCACCACAAAACAAGCAAACAAACAAACAAAAAACTAAAAACCTAAAAAGAACCTATTTTCCTGGTCATTCTATTTTGGCTATTAATATTCAGTGTCAACATCAGCTTAATTTTGCAGAAGAAATGTATACATACTGCAATGATTTTATTGAAATATATTTCTGATATGAGCAGCCAAACTGTCAATAATTAGAAACTATAGAGATTAATTCAGTTACGAAGTCTCATTATTTTGTAATATAACAAAATTAGACTGTTGTGCTTTTTCATTGGTTGGATAATGTAAGATGCAGAAAACTGTGCCCCTTTAGTATAGTTATTTAAAGAGAGGGGCCTTTTTTGTAGCCTGGAGAAGTGAAGAAATATAATCAAGGTTTTCTGAAAATTCAAAAGTTAACACACAAACTGTCATTAATCTTAATATTTGTTTTAAGTTACTATCCACCTTGTTTTTTCAGACTTTTTTTTGACATGCAATATTGACAGATTGACAAACATAACTAAAATGACATACACATTTATCTTGTTAAAGAATACAGTTGATGCATTAGTTTCCTGTTGGTGCTCTGTTATTATAACCTTATGGTTTGAAACTCTAAAAATATACACTCCTCATACCAAAACCTAAATATCCAAAATCAGTAACACTATGCTGAAAGGACATGTCACAGCTGTGTTTCCTGGGAAACTCATGTAGAAATCTGAGCATTATGGATCCCTGAACAATACCAGCATAATTACAGAACCAGTTAGCATGTCAATGTGGAAAGGGAACAGTTCACATGGTCCCACCCTTGAATGAAGAGCTACAGGCTATCTATGACTGTGAAGACAGGGGTAATCTGTTTCCTCCAAGGATAAGCTTCTGTATAGCATAGGTTGTCCAATCCCAAGTGGTCTTTGGAAGTGTTTAGATACATATGAACAAGGCCAAATATAATTAATGAATTTAATATACATGTGTGTACATATATATGCATATGTACCTAAATACATGAGACTAAAAGAAGTGTATAAGAATTTGGGAGATGGATTAAAATGTTCTAGGAACAAGGGAGGTATGGGAGTGATGTGACATCATACTTATCTGCAAAGTACTAAAAATAATAAACAAACAAAAATACAAATAAAACGTAGAACTGACATAGGAACTAGCTACACCATTCCCAGCCATAGGCCAAAAGGACTTTAAATCCCATAAAAAGGATACTATGTATAGATTCTTATTACTATAATGTCTACCATAGCTAAGAGACTATATCAGTGTTAGTGACCATCAATAGATAGGTACATAAAGGAATTGTGGTACACATACACAGTGAAGTATCACATAATCATAAAAAAGTTTATTTCAAAACATTCGCAAGAAAATGGACAGAACTGGAAATTTTTATGTTATATGTATAATTATTTTGCACAGTTTATATCCTTGTGATTGTGGAAAGATCATTACATTATATGAACAAGAAACATATGAGTGATTTTATGGAGACCTCCTATTTAAAGAAGTGTGTTCCAAGGACTCTTATCTATGTAATGTCTGGCTGTGCGTCTCTGCCTCTGCTCTGGTCTGCTACAGGAGGAAAGTGCTCTAACTTTGACAGAAAAAGACACTGATCTAGCAGCATGTCATTAAGACATAGGAACCATCTTACTGATCTTTCTATCCTTCCCCCTGACCCCAAAAGTGTTTGTTTGGTTTTATCCTAGAACTCTTTGCTAATTAGTCTCTGGGTTACCCAAGCAGTGTCTGGAATGCATCCCATCTTGTGAAGTGGTCCTTAAGTCCAATCAGATATTCCTGAGCTACATCCACAGACTCTGTGCTGCCACTCCTCTAGCCTATCTTGCAGGGGATAGACTGTAGGTCAAAGGTTGTGTTGCTAGGTTGATGTTTACATTGCTGTTTCAGTGGCCTGCAGAGTAGCCTCCAGCACTAGAGACACTTGAACATTGGGGTAAAGCTCCGTGTCGGCATCAGCTCACCTTCTCCATATGCAATGAGACGCCCTGTTGTTGTCCTCACCAACAAGACCTTGCTGTCCATTTGTGGAGAGTAACCAGCTTTCTCAGCCACAGTCTCTGTTGTCTGAGTATTTCCAGGGATGACCCTGCCCCTTGGCCACAAACTGAATTGACGTCAATATATTCTGAATAACAGATGAAATATCCCAATACATTGCCTTTTCTAAAAAGGTTAATAATAGTGATTTTTTTTTTAATTTTCAAATGCTAACCTTTGTATAGATTAAAGCTTACATTTTTTTTAACCATGCTACCCAGAAAACAAGTCAACAGTTTATTAAGAATTAAGTGACGAACAGTCAATTCATGTACTAGGCTCAGCCTGGGAGGAGGGGACTAGACCTGCCTGGGCTGAGTCCACCAGGTCGATCTCAATCCTTGGGGGAGTCTTTGCCCTTGAGGAGATGGAGAAGGGGGGCGGGCCGGGGGGGGAAGGGGGGGGGGACGGGAGGAGGGAGAAAGGGGGAATTTATGGCTGATATGTAAAGTTGAATTATATTGTAAAATAAAATAAAATAAATTCAAAAAAAAAAGAATTAAGTGACGGCATGGAACATGTTTTAAATAAATACATTACCAAGCAAATAAATCTTGTTTATTTTTTTACTATTAATTCAAAGCAGTACTTTCAAGCGTAAGCCTAAAACTCTGTATCACACTGAGATTTTTAACCAGGAAACTGACATCTGCGTAAGGCTATTAGAATGAAGACATGAAGTGTGTAGTCAGGCTTTTTATCAGCTATGTATGTAGTCAAACCAGCTTATTAATGTCCGATTAAAAGGATACCCTCTGCTGTGAACTTGCCTCTCAGAGCTGCCTTCCAGAATTAAAAAAAGTGTTGTATTTGTTTTCACAAAAAACCCATTTTTTTACTTACACATTTTTTTATTTAATGATCAAAGGATTCTAGTAAGTATTAAGACTAATCATTATCGCTGAGTGATAGTGACATATGGCTTTAATCCCAGCACTCGAGAGGCAGAGCCAGGTGGATCTCTGTGAGTTTGAGGCCATCCTCGTCTACAGAGCAAGTTCCAGGACAGGCTCCAAAGCTACAGAGAGAAACCTTGTCTTGAAAAACAAACAAAACAAAGCAAACAAAAAGACTAACCATTACCATAAAATATTTTGAGTTCAACTGTGATTTGTCATTAAGTTTTACCAAACTAAAGCATCAATAGTTGTTCATGGGAAGCTTGATTTTGTGCTGATTCACCTTTATTACAATGGAATGGCTATTATAGGTAAGTGAATTAATTACCAGATGAAATTATTTTGAACTTTAGAAAACACCTGCCAGAGTCAATTACTGTGATTTTAGTGTTTATGATATGTAACAAAATTTGCCAAGAAGGATTATACAGAACTACATACATCTGCTTTCTATTTTCAGAATTTCTGGTTCTTGATAATAAATTCGTGTCATCTACACAGAGGATGCTTTGCTCTTTTAAATTAACTTGACAGATGTCACAGTGGGACAGAATGTATCTCAGTCTATTTAAAAGCTGTACGAAGTTATTGAAAACTAAGAAAGGGGAAAGCAAAACTAAATTCACTCCATTTTATAGCATGAGATTGAAATCTGATCTGACCAAAGGCTCATCCACACAGCCCTGACTCTTGCAGTGGCATTGAAACGCAGGCTTAATAAAAACAGTAGTATAATATGATTTGTGCCAGCCTTTATGGAACACGGTCCTTCACATATTAAAAGATAATGATGCAGAAATGATTACTGTGAAACCTATGTTACTCTTTGCTAATTCCTCAGTATGATGAAAGAAAGAATCCAGTGGAACAGATGTGACTAAGAATTGTTAGCACAAGAATGAACAGTAGTTCTGAGAACCTGCATATCCAGCACCTGGAACTCTGTTCTGTACATTAAATTCTGTAGATGTTCACAATGGTATGGTGTAACAGCACTTTCTAATTTATAATTTCAAAAAATGCATTTGAATCTAGTTTTATTGGTCTAACACTCATTAATATTTCTAGCAGAGTTAATAATTTGGAGCTAAATAAAAATACTAATGAAGAAAAAGCAATAGTTGGTTGCCTCAGCATCACAAATCATTATATATTCTTGAATGTAAATAAGCAATCTGACTCTGTGTTCTAAATAACATGATAAAAAGAGGCATTAACATGGTTGAATAATTGTTAGTACTAGTACTTGGATACATGTGAATTAATTTTTTTCTTGTCTGTTCTTAACATAGTTCCTGCAATTTACCTCGTATAGAAAAGGATATTTGCAAATGAAATCCATATATCCACCTCTGAAATCCTCAAAGCTTAAATTAAGGACTGAAATGATATTATTGCATATCTCTGCTTTATTTTAGAATGTTGTGTCTGGTATTTCCTCTTCTGCAGTTTAAATTAATATTTCTGTCTTGCTTGAAGATGTGGTATTGCATTAATTTATATGATAAGCCTCTGAGCTCTGGACTCATTTCTGGCATCTTCAGAGCTTAAACCATTCATCAGCATTCAAATTAAAAGGATATGAAGCATCTCCAATTCTTTGAAAATATGTCTTATTTTTAAAAACTCAAAATTCTTACATAATTAATTCAGGACTGATTTATGAAGAAGATTGATGTGCTTTCTAATAGTGTCAAATGAATGGGAAAACAATTATTTTAATTTTGTTCTTTTGTTCATATTTGGTGTTCTGTATTACAAATATACCAATTTATATGTATTTTTAAAGTCTTTATGCAGATTAACTCCTAGCAACCATTGACTTGTGGTGTTCAAATTAAACCTTTCTGAAAACTGAGGTATGGTTACTATCCAAAGAAGGATATCAGAAAAGCCAGAAAAAAATCTTGACTTTAATAACACATAAATGTCACCATAAAAGAATGTGGATTATTGGACAGGCCATTTAATCTTTCTAAGCCTAAATTTGCTCACCCATAAAATTAGGTTAATAATTCATCTTTTCTGGCAAACTCACTTGGGCTTTTCTAGGCCTGTGTGATATAGTGTGTATAAAAGAGCCTTCAAAAGTATCAAGTACTTTAGAAGTATAAGGTAATATTATTATTCATTAGGTTCTTTTTTCCCTGTAGATCATGTTTCATGTTTCCTGCTACATGGCAGGATATTTGTACATCATATCCTATCTTTCTTACAATATAAATATAAAATATTTTTTTTAGTAATTGAATTTCCCTAAGCAAAGAGAAGTAAGCATACTAATAAATATTGTATTTAAAATGTTATAACCATCTATAAAGTTTTTAATAATGATCTTTTTATTTTTATTTTATGTATTTGAGTGTTTTGCCTGTGTGTACGCAAATGTTACATGTGCTTGTGTGTTACTTATGGAGGCCAGAAAGGAGCGCTTGATTCCCTGGAATTGGCATTATGGATGGCTATAAACCACTGTGGTGATTTAAGAATGTTCACCACAGGCTTATGTATTTGAATATTTGTTTCCCAGGTGGTGGAGTTATTTGGGAAGAATTAAGAAGTGTGTTCTAGGAGTTGTGTCATTGGGGACGGAAGCTAAGATTTCAGCTCTCACTTTGCATCCTGACTGTGGATGAAGATAAAAGCTCTCTGCTATTCAGCCATCTGATCACCAGAGTAGGCCAGCTCAGGCACCCTCTTGATCATTGCCAGTAGTCTATGGTGGAGTCATCCTTGTGGATTCCTGGGAACCTCCCTCTCACTTTGCTTCTCCGTATTCCCATGGTGTCTTCATTTATCATGGTGTCTCTTTCCTTGTTCTCCCACTCTGTCCCCTTCCAGCTCATACCTCCTGCTCCTCTAAGCTCTCATCCCCTGTCCCTTGCCCTCCATTACTGCACCCCCCTCACTAGTGGAAATACATGAACTGTGGACCAATAGCTGAGGAGCCCCCATGGTACTGGACTAGGCCCTCTGGATAAGCAAGACAGTTGTTTAGCTTGAACTGTTTAGGGGACCAGCAGGCAGTAGGACCAGGACCTGTCCCTAGTGCATGAGCCGGCATTTTGGAGCCTACTGTCTATGGTGGGACACTTTGCACAGCCTTGATGCAGGGAGTGGGGGATTGGACCTGCCTCAACTGAATGTACCAGGCTCTGCTGACTTCCCAGGGGAGACCTTGCCTTGGAGGAGGTGGGAATGGGGGGTGGGTTGGGGGGAAGGCTGGGAGGCAGGAGGAGGGAGGATAGGGGAAGCTGTGGTTGGTATGTAAAATGAATAGAAAATCTCTTAAAAAAAAAAGCTCTCAGCTACCTACTGCAGGGTGTCATGTCTGCCTACCAGCATGCTGCCCACCGTATTGGCCTTGAACTCTAACACTTTGCAACTGCTAGCACAAATCAAATATTATTTTTTTGCTTGTTTGCTTTTAAAATTGTCTAGGTCATGATGTTTTGTCATGATAATAGAACATCATTAGTAGATAATAAAGCACACCGCCATGTCTGTGTCTGCACCAGGAAAATGAAACTGGCTCCACAGAGCAGCCAGTGTTTGTAACCACTGAACCATCCCTTCATCCCCAACGTCTTTAACTTTTTGATTGGTCATAACAATTTATTCATAATTGGCCCAAAATGAAAAAAAAATGTAAATGTCTGGTAACTCCTGAATGGGCCAAGAAATTGTGGTATATCCATACAATGGATTTTTTTTTTCAGCAATACAATGAGGCACTGATACGTTATAGCAGATGAATTTAGAAAATGGTATCACAAGAAGAAAAATGACATATTTTAGTGTGGTTTCATTGTGTTGTCTAAACAAAATTATTTTAGAACATATAGATCATTTTTATAGAAGTTTTAGCCCCATGTCATAGAATCTCTTTAAATTTTTATTATTACGTATTCTCAAAGTTCTTACAATTTAATTTTGTCATTTAGCAAAATTACCTAATGAACTTAATATATTGTGATTCCTCTCTCCAGTCTTCTCTTATATCTCTCTCATCCCTATTAGCCCGCTCATGCAGCAGTCTGTTTAAGGTTGAGATTAGTGTTTATCTATGTGTTTACACATCAATCAATAAAAGGCAGCTTGACCTGTGTGCTTTTCACTAAATAAGAGTGTTTAGTTATCACCAAGGACCTATAATTTTCCTCCCCATTTTTTTTTTTTGTTTACCAGATTTACATTATTGGACATAGATTACTTTCTGTGAAGGGGGTTTAAACTTGCAATCGCAAAACAGGTGGTGACTCTGGAACTGTAGTGCCACTATTGTAGAGATGAATTCACCTTGTCTGACAGTTTGCTTTCTGGAATCATGCTGTAAAATGTATATTGCTTTCTGAGCCCAGGGTTTTGGTTTCTGGTGCCCATAATTTTCTGTTATGTAATCATTTAGAATTATGTAAGGAACGAAAAAGCCGATTCTCTCAAACCAATGTGTGCATAATGATTTCATCAAATTAATATGTGTATAAAAATGTATTATAATGAAGACTGTTAAAAAACATAAAAGATATACTAGGTAACTTAAAAATGATTCAAAATAAAAAGAAATTGAAAGTACTCAATACTTCCAAAGTTACCTCCAAATACTTGTAGTTTACCTCAGAAAGTGCATTTCTTAGTCAAACTCTGATGAACAAAAATTTGACTCCCACCCATCCTTAAATGATTCTGGTACACAGGTACATGATACTCAGAGAAAGGCTGTATACATGTCTTGCTCTGTGTCAGGCAGTAAACACTGAAGTCAGTTCTTTTACTTCTGCATCTTTGTTTGAACACAAATCACAGGATGCTGTCAATCCCCTTGGTGTGCTCTGTTCTATCAGGTGATGTGATCATACAGCCTTTGTATTCACTCAGTTAGAAAATAGAATTAAGCCTGGAGCTATACAACTGTGTCTGTCTTGCTGTTATGAGTCATGTGATTTGCTTAGCAGAAATTAATGGGTTCCCTGATTAGAACCTGAATAAATCATCCCTACTTAAACCAGATTATCATACTTTGGCTTGGATGGAATTAGACCACAGGCTGTATATTTGCAATCATATCACTCTAGGACAAAAAAAATGAATGTTTCAAATAACTTTTTATGTATAATTTGTTAGTTCAAAAGTTTGTGTTTTCATGACAGTAGGAAAAAGGTTAGGTAATTGGGGGAAAAAACCACAGTGTTATTTGTTAGCCTCTATGTCCAGTAGGAGCATTTTTGCTCCTTTATAGGGTAACTCCAATAAAGGTGTAGTGTTTCATGGTTTTGTTTGCTTATATGTTTGTTTGTTTGTTTTTTATGAAAGTCTTTAGTGCTAACTAACAGTCCCAAATTGTATTATCTTCTTTACTTTACCTTCCCAACCCCAAACTATTTAACCATTATTCCCTCCCCACTTTATATCAGTGCATTCTGTCTTCCCTTTCTTGACACCCATTCCTCTTCATGGCCCCTTTTTAATTTCCTGACCTCTGTGGGTGTTTCAAATGAGACAGGAATGTCTAATTATTTTAAATTAACAAGCACAAATGAGAGGATAAACATGATCTTTGTCAGATCACATTTTTCTCAAAAGGCTTATCTCTATTGGAGTTGTTGGACAGAGAGCTCCGACAGACCAACCCCCGATTACTGTAGGCTGTTGCCAATGTTCCTGCTCATTAACTTTTAGAAATTGAAAACAGAACCTTGTTGTTGAAGTCATCACATACTTGGGTCATAGAACATGAAGTAATGAACCTTCATGAACCTTGGAAGCTTCATCCCTACCAGCTAGCCTTCATGGTCATGGAAGATGCTGTACATGCTACTGGAGAAAAAAAGGAATCATCAAATTTATCCACATGTGAACCTGTGTTCTACAATAGTGGTCTTTATGCCAAGATATGCTCACTGATGCCATAGTGACATAAATGTTATGTGAGTGGTCATCCACTTTCTGACGAGACTTATTAAGATGAACTTATACCTAGAAGAGGTCTTTCACTGTGTATATGTGTGGGCAGGAAGAGGGCATGAAGAGCCAGAGGCAGTGGATAACTGTGAGGAAACACTGTTTCATGGACATAATATAGGAACTGCATACATAATCACACAAATGATCCTGTGATTAGGCAGATCATAGGCCCAATGGGAGATCCTACTTACACCCTTCTCGTGATTGCACATACTATAAACCAAGTCCTAATGACCTCATTATTTCCCTAGATTAATGAATTTCTTAAACCTCATCAGAGTTTCTTGTAGCAGACGGCAGTTAACACAGGCACCCACAACTGGTCAAGGTGCAGGAAATAAGTGACTGTGGAATGTTCATCTCTAAATGGAACAACTATATCATACTTCTTCTCTTCTATAGGCTTATGGTTCACAAAAGCAAAGAGGGCAGGAAGAGCCAGAGGCAGTGGATAACTGAGGAAACACTGTTTCATGAACAGAATATAGGAAGTGCATACATAAACTCCCAGTGGTGTGATAGCAAGTACAAAACATATTCATACTCAAGCTTGATGGACTCCCAGTATGCAGAGGGGAAGTGGGCATTAAGTACACCTTAGCTGAGGAGTTATTAGTAACTGATAGCTGCTGAAGAGAAAACTTTGTTTAAGGGTATGGCCATGGGTATGTCTTGCAGACTCAATGGATGGCAGCACACCTAAGACAATCTCAGCAGCAGTGATGGGATTTGATGCTTTTTTTTTTAATTTGGTGGGCATAGAATGAAGGGTAGATCTGGAAGGAGATGGGGATAGAAAGATGAGTATGATCAAATATTATATGTGAAATTCTCAAATAATTTATAAAATAATTTAAAAATTAAAAAGTTTTATAATAATTTAATATAAAAACACCTCTGGAGACTTTAATGGCAGAAAAGTCACCTCATCATTTTTAAACAGTGTTATGATAAGTTTGAAAACTTATTTGGCTTATAGTATAGAATCATTAAACGTGAGTGGTGGAGTATAAAGTATAATGTAATTTTTCTAGTAAGTTCAGCACTGGTATATGAACCCAAGCCATTTTCATCTACTGTATGAATGGATAGTTTTAATGGCACCCTCCTCTGTGGGAGCCCCTAAAAGATTTTAATATGGATCCTGAAAGGATTTTCTTAAAGTAAAATTGAATTTCTAAATTGATAGTTGCTATTAAGTATAAAGATGATGTAGCTAATTTTAATTTAGAATAAGAAGAAGCTGTTATAGTCCATTAACATTTGAATGCTCATGTGTCTAAAAGTCTTACAGTTGATGAATGTAAGAACACATTAATAGCATTTATTTATATAATTTTGAAAAGGCCTTATACTTTCATAGTGTAATAAAATCAACTATGAAATTTTATTTAAATTTTAAAAATGTTTTACTTTAATTCATTTAAGATATGTCTTAGAAGGAAAATTCACAGAGATTAAGTTTTATTGTCACACACATGCACATAGACATATGACAAATACTTATTTTAGAATATATCATGAATTTATTCTTAAGAATAAAATGTATTAACCCTAAAGAAATTTTAAAAAGCAGTATGGAAACTTACTGTATAAAAAGCTTCAAACACAAATAAAAAAGAATTTGAGTGACATTACCCTACACAGAGAACACTTCTTTCCTCAGAAGCCATATGTCATTAAATCAAAAGTCAAATGTCAGGAATAGGTTGTTTTATTTTGAGAAGCTTGTCAAGAGACAAAGGGACCCTTTCACAGGGACCCTTAAAACATTAGATGATATTACCATTATTTTTGATGTTCCACCAGAACATGATGGTTAAATAGTTTGGCTGAAGATGCCACACATATTGTCTACAGGACATGTAAGAGTCAGATTGATGTTGAATTTGAAGCTTCTTTCTTACTGGCTTGCTTTCATAATACAAGGAACTGTTATTCGGGCTTCTTGGTGAAAATGCCATGTACAGTTTTATCCAGCTATAAACCCTTGAGCTAAAATCTTTACCTTGTTGGCAATAAATGCCCACTGGTACAATAGTGCCATGATTATTGTTGGGGTGACCAACCGTTTTCTAACTGGAATTGAGGCCTACCACATAAGATAGAACCCATGCCTGCAAATGTCAACTGGAAAAGAACTGGCTGGATAGGTCACTAACCACATTTTTTATATTGCTAAATGGATATGGTGCCAAATGTTTTCTAAAAGCTCATGTTTATATTTAGTGATTAATGCATCTGTTCTTCTTGGGGAAGCTTTTTGGGGGAGGAGGTGATTGATACACAGATACACTACTGGTTAAAATACAGAGAATAAGAGATGTGGGTTACTCAGCCCTAAATTGATCATTTATACTGCACCTCTTCTCCCCAAGGCTCAGGGATCATTGTGTATGAGGAATCAGTTTGTAAAAGACAGAAGTTGTGGAGGACTCTGTGAAACAGTGTTTTCCACATACAACATGCCTGTTACACACATGAATGCACAGTAGATGTGATAGATGCTCACAAGACCTTTGTAAAGAACAAGCTGGTCATACATCCCAACACAAATGGGGATGTGCTCTTGAAGTCCCCTCCCTAGTTAAGGCACCACTGGGAACTGATAGCTGCTGGGAAGGGTGCTGCAATTTTCTTCAAGGTCAGTCCCATGTAGGTTGTTGATGATCCAGGGAATGGTCCTACAACCATGTGCATACTGGCCATATCAACAGGCCTTATTGATTAAAAGAAAAATGAGGACATCAAATTGGATGGAACACATTTAGTAAGGAGGATCTAGGAGGAGTGGAGAAAAGGAGAACACATTGCATATTTGTATGTAATTCTCAAAGAATAAATAAAAATATAGTTATAGATGCTATTGGTTTTATTGTCTTTCTCTCTTAATTTCTTTTCTGTGTTGAGAATCAAAGCCAGAGCATTGTGCTTGCTAGGCAAGTGCTCAATCAGAGTAAAACATATTCTATTAACTGCTAAGTTTAGAATGTGCATAGTATTTATTAGAATAAAGAACCCTTCATGCTAAAATTTAAGCATATATTAATACACATGATGACATATGTATTTGTTCATAGGTAATGTATTTATTTTTGTTCACTGAAAGATAGAGAACAAGGGTAAATAAGACAACTTCTAATTGTTATTTCAAACAATTGAACTAAAAGAGTAAAAATTAGGCTAGGTATGTAGATCATAGGTTGAGGACCTGACTAATTAGCACAAAGCCATGATTTTAATCTCTAATAATACAAGAAAAACTAAGAGAAAATATATTTAAAAATATACCATTCTGATAACAGCAACAACCACATGTTTGAGTATAACTAATTCATTTTCTTTGAAAGAAATATATATCTTTTACTAGTTTAAGTCAATTTGATTGTAATGAGGAAAGTTTTAACTCAAAGTAGATCATGTTAATGATTCTCAAACTCTGATGTGTTTTGAGAGTTTTGAGAAGACCTCCTTCACCTTACTGGCATCCACAGGCTTCCATCCACCCAATGATACAATAATACTGTACTGTGGCTACCTACTGCCTTATTAAGCTCCCAGGTGTTGCTCGAATCTTAGATGCTCTTTTAATAAAAATAAAAAAAAAACTGGTACCAGATATTGAAGTAAAAGCTGAAAGATCAGAGAAGCAGAGCAACCCATAGCCATGACCTATTACCTCACCAACTCTGTGAATCATCTGACTGAAATCCTCTGAGTCTTCACCTGGAAGGGTCTCAGCTAAACTGCCTTAGTTCCTGTTTCCTCAGGGCTTATATACCTTTCTCTGCCCTGCTGTCATTTCCTGGAATTAAAGGCTTGTGTGCTTCCCGGTACTGGGATTAAAGGTGTGTGTCACCACTGCCTGGCTCTGTTTCCAGTGTGGCCTTGAACTCACAGAGATCCAGAAGGATCTCTGCCTCCCTAGTGATAGGATTAAGGGTGTCTGCCCTCTAGGTCTAGTCTAGTGGCTGGCTCTGTCCTCTGATCCTCAGGCAAGCTTTATTAGGGTATATAATATATCACCACACCCAGGTTTTGCTCACTGTCTATGTGTGTAAAAAAAAAAAACCGCAACATAGTTTCAAGGTGTATGATTCAAGTAACATGGAAGCAATGTGGGTTTTGTTTGTTTTTCTAAATATTTTGTTTTTCTGAGCAACACCTGTCATGTTTTGTGTTTATCCTCAGACAGATTTCCCTAATACCACAATATGACAGCAGGCAGAAATTGAGACAAAACTCCTTTGTTCACTGACAGTTAAAAGGGAAGAACTCTCTTTTCGAATCACCAACTACAAGGCTTTTCTGATCTCTTGTTGGACCAACGTAACCATAAGCCTAACTATGAACAAATAATAGTTACCAGGGAATTGTGTTATGTGTTAAGGTTAGGCTAGGGTTTCTGAATTATACCATAATAGGGTTTAGAATTATCTCAGTGGCTTTAATCAGAATACATTCAGGAAATTATCCATGACATCTACTTTGCTTAGATATGTTGACTTCCTTCATGCGGTAGTGTAGCTAGAGTTTTCCTGCCTGGCTCACAATCAGGACAATTCTCTGTCACCCGCCAGTCCCACAGCTGCTCAGACCCAACCAAGTAAACACAAAGACTTATATTGCTTACAAACTGTATGGCCATGGCAGGCTTCTTGCTAACTGTTCTTATATCTTAAATTAATCCATTTCTATAAATCTATACCTTGCCACGTGGCTCATGGCTTACCAGCATCTTCACATGCTGCTTGTCATGGCAGCGGCTGGCAGTGTCTCTGACTCAGCCTTCCACTTCCCAGAATTCTTCTCCTCCTTGTCCCGCCTATACTTCCTGCCTTGTCACTGGCCAATCAGTGTTTTATTTATTGACCAATCAGAGCAATTTGACATACAGACCATCCCACAGCAGGGCAGAGAATGAACAAGACTTGTGTCCTGTTATAATGACAGAATGGGATGAACAGTGGCAACTAGGAAGCACTGGTACTGCGTCAGAGTATGAACAGAAATACATTTATATATCAGTATTTTATTTAAAAATTTGGAGAAAAGAAAGGCAATCCATGACCTACAAGTTAGTGATTAAATAACTATAGCAATTTTGAAGTAAATACATTTTTCCTAAAATTATATTTTAAAAAATATAATTACATCACTTCCCCTCATACTCTTTGCCATACTCTTTCTTCTTCCAAACCCTCCCCATTATAAATAATTTATTTACCAAAATTGTTTTGTACAAGTCATAGCACCTAGGAAATTTTTCTTTACCACAATAATTTATCAGGAGAATTTTTGCCTGCCTTAAAACAACTTTTGAAAGATTGAAATATTTTGAGGTTCTCTGGTACCCTTCTTTCTAACTTTAAATTTTATGACTTCGTCATAGTAATCTCTCATTAACTTACATACATTGTTAATCTGTCTGATAATTTTTAAGACCTTTTGCATATCCCAACTTCTACAAATCTCCAATGACTGAAGGAATTTGGAGCATAAATTCTGATTAATGAAAAGGTAGTTTCAGCCATTATTTATGTATCATACAAGATGAGTTAAGCCAAAAGTTGAAAAAGAATTTTAGTAGATGTCTCCATTACGTCTCTTGAGCGCAACCATTCAGATTAGATTATCAAGGATACCATTACTTGTTGAATTAATGAGTACATTTTTTTGATGAAATGTGAAAAATGTGCAGTGTTATAAAGGAAACAATGAATCAGTCAAATTATTGTCATTTATCTAAAAAAAAAATAAATCTACTATTAAAATTGGAGACCAAATGTACCCATCCATAAGGTAAGGGCAAATGAAATTTAAATGAACTCAGACAACGTTAAACTGTTCCAAAAAATAATGATCTGAACAATAACTTTGTTTCTCATTCCAGAAAAACTAATGGGATGAAATGGATGTTAAATTGATAGAGTTGAAGGAAAGGAGTCCCTATGAAAAGCACATTAATGATCTTATGCCCATTTTCTAGGCACATTATTCCAATTCCAACAGGGACTTCATGTAGCAAATTGCTATGTAAACATTTATTTCCCTGTTTCATTTTATTTTTATTTTTTAAAATTTATTTTTATTTCATCTGCATTGGTGTCTTGCCTGCATGTATGTCTGTATGAGGGTGTTGGATCCCCTGGAACTGGAGTTATAGACAGTTGTGAGCTGCTATGTGGATACTGGGAACTGAACCTGGGTCCTTTGGAAGAGCAGTCAGTGCTCTCAAACGCTGAGCCATCTCTCCAGTCCCTCTCCCCCCCCCCCCCCCACCCCCCCACCTCCCCATCCCCCCTACCCCACCCCCACCCCCGCCATTTCATTTTCAAGTAAACATAAGGGTACCACCGATTCATTTAAAATTTCTAACTACTGGGCAGCAGTGGTGCACGCCTTTAATCCCAGCACTAGGGAGGCAGAGCCAGGGGGATCTCTGTGAGTTCAAGGCCAGGCTCGTTTACAGAGAAAGATCCAGGACAGGTTTAAAAACTGCACAGAAAAACCCTGTCTTGAAAAAAAATTCTGACTACTAAAAACTGTGGGGAAATCTACACAAGAACTATTTATTTTTAATATCTAAGTTCTGTCCCTTTCACGGTTAGCTCGAAGCAATAGTGACTAGAAAGGAGACAGAGAATCACAGATTAACTCCTCTGGTAAAAGACTCTCAGCCATGAACTTTAGTAACTAAAATAAAAAGTAATAAATAAATTAATTAACAAATAAAACAAAATATGACTCTACTAAACCATTCTAAAAATGTCTTACATTATTGTTTTCAAAGGATAATGTTGGTGGTCTTCTCCATTGTTGGTTTTGGAGAGGGGTAAATACTTATTTTTCATGCTTTAAATTAGACAAAATAAAGTAAAAAAATGTACATGTAGAATAAATGATAAACAATTGAAAAATATGAAATACACATGTATGGAAAAATCACAATGACCTTACAATTAACATTTCAGAAATAATGATAATTAAATGTGAAAGCACCTATTTTGTTAATGTTTCTTTTCTAAATGAAAGCTCTCTTATTCAGGACACAATAAAAGTTGATGTATGCTAAGAAATTGAAAAAACCAATTTGCTTTACACTTTTTTACATTTATTTAAGACTTCAGTTTGGTAGCTTCAAAAAAAAAGGATTTAGCATTTCATTCAGAAAAATTCATCTTTATTATTAAAAAAAAATGTAATCATACTACAGTTACATTATGTTCCGATTCCCATTCCTCTCACCAAACCTTCCCATGAACCTGGCTTGTTCTCTTTCAAATTCATGGCCTTTTTCTTTGTTGTTTTACATACACACACATACACACACACACACACACACACACACACACACACACACTCTAAAACACACCCCTTCCTAAATATATAAACACAACCTGTTCAGCCTGTATAATTATGTATATAATTATATATTTAATGCATATAAAATATTATATATGCACATTTTTCAGCACTAACTCTTTGATATTGGATAGCTATTGGTATTCAATGTGCTCTTCCCAAGGGAAGTTAATTCTTTTCTGCTGCTGTCCACTTTGTATCATTGCCCACAGTATGTGTGTAGTGTTGAACTGCCTATTGAGGTCCTTGTTCAGATCAGTATTAGGAAGTCACACTGGTGAGGTTTCATGGTGTAGCTCTGGCATTTCTAGGATACACAGTATCACAGCAAATTCCCTAGTTCTCTGGCTCTTACAATCTTTCCACCCTTCTTCCTCAATGCCCCCAGAGCCTGAAGTGCAGGATTTGCCTTGAATACAGTTGTAGATGTATCGGTTTTGACTTGCTCTTGATTACATTTTACATTGGAAAAGAAGAGTAACTAAAGCCAGTCACTGGGGAAGGTGGAAAATAAGGGCTGCCTGAGTTTAACATCAATGGGGTGTAAGTTTTTACCTGAAGAAGAATGGAGGAAGAGACCAACCAAGAAGTGAAAACTCTGCTGTTGGATGGTCTGTATTTCAAATGTGTTGCTCTGATTGGTCAATAAATAAAACACTGAATGGCCAGTAGCCAGGCAGGAAGTATAGGCGGGACTAACAGAGAGGAGAATTGAGAGAACAGGAAGGCGGAGGGAGACACTGCCACTCGCCGCTATGACAAGCAGCATGTGAAGATGCTGGTAAGCCACAAGCCACGTGGCAAGGTATAGATTTATAGAAATGGATTAATTTAAGATGTAAGAACAAGATAGTTAGAAGCCTGAGCCATTAGACCAAACAGTTTAAATAATATAAGCATCTGTATGTTTATTTTCTAAGTGGGCTGTCGGACTGCCGGGGCTTGGCGGGACCTGGAAAGAAAACTCTCCAGCTACAAAACTCCTTCCTACTTAATGTGATTATCCTGTTTTATGTATCTGTTACTATAGTGTCAACGATGTAAATTTCATGTACATAACAAAATTAAAATACATAATATTGTTCTTAGTATATAATACAAGCTAAAAATGTGAGTCATTTTAATTTTGTAAGTACTGAATTTCATAAGACTACACAAATAAATTTTCTTTTGCATATAGTTTTTATGTTTCTTTTTTTTTTCTGTTTAGGAGGAATCCTTGGAATTATCTTTGGTTTCTAGGGTGTTTTTGTGGCACAAAAGGAGCCATACTACCAATACATCTTATTTGTAAGAGAGGCAGAAGAGGCAAGTGTGGCCCAGTAGAAATTCAATCAGAATAAAGAGACCAAATTCAATTTAAACGTCTAGTCCAGGGGAAGAATATAAAGACAGTGTTCTTCAGTGAAAAGACACCTACCACAAGAAATTTAGTCTGCTATAGGGACAAACAACGGTCTCTGCCTGCTGGTGTTGTACCTGTTTCCCCAAACCCCCAGAGACCACCAAGGAGCTGGTTTCTGATGCAAGCCCATAACGGCCCTTTTATCGAAAGGTTCAAGCTTGGCCACCGCCAGGCAGATGGAGGGAAATGTAGCAGCTGCTGAGAGCCCAGGTGTAAAGACTTTTTATAGGGAAAAACCACAAGCCAGGAATTACATGCTATGACAACTTGGAATTGGTAGAAGTGATAAGGGGCAAGGTGATTTTTTGAAATTATTGTTCTAGACTTTTGGCGCAAAGCCACATTTGAAGCTATTGGGTTGTACTTTTGGTGGGGAACCACAACCCGCTGAACAGGATTATTTAGACTGCTCAGCAGGGTAATCTAGATATCTTCAACTGCAGACAGGATGTCTGCAGGAGTATACTGCTCTGTATATGTTTGAGTTGTCCCGGCACATTCCTGAGGTCCTTCCCGGAATGAGTACAGCAGGTGGTCTGAGATGGCGGCCCTTCCCTAAGATGGGGTCTGTATTGCCTTCACACTGGCTTCTCCTCTGCCTGCCAGCTTTTCCTCTGCTGGCTTCTCCTCTACCTGCTAGCTTCTCTTCCTACTGGCTTCTCCTCTGCCTATTGACTTCTCTATCTACTGGATTCTCTGATGCCTCCTGGCTTCTCCTCTGGCGTCCACAGCCAAGGGACATGTACTTTTTGATGAAGAGATGTTAAAGGAAATGAAAATATGTTGGAGTTTTGTATTTATAAGTTGGGAAATATATCAAAGAACAATACTTGAGTCATGAGAAATGCCTGAATGAGTATACATCAATTTAATGTTCCTTCCCTTCCAACTCTCACACCTCTCCAAGCTTAGCTTAGCAGATGGGAGCGTTGAAGAAGAAATGAGTAGTGAGGAGTAAATGTACAAATCAATTGCATAATTTATATACATATTCATTTGTCACCCTGAATTTAGTGGTATTTTGCATTTAAGTGTAACACAGGAGGGAATGCAACTCATTCAGAAATAAATTCAGTTGTATCCAAGTTTTGGATTGACTTGTAGAAATGATGACTGTTTAAGTTCATTGGTTTCCATGCAAATCAGTAAACACCTGGCCTGTGAATGTGAAAAATTGGGTCAGAAAAAATAGATATGATATATAAGTATATCACATATATATGGGTTTCATATATATAAATATTTATGGTACTACTCCATGAGGATGATCCTATTTTGTTCTATTTGACATATGTATGTACTGAACATGTATAGCTCCTCAAAACATTATGTGTTTGATGGAAGGCAATACACACTTAAATATAACAATTTAGAATATAGACTTCAGTATCAACATCATCAGTTTATTTGTTTATTATTTTAACTTTTTATTGATTCTTTGTGGATTTCACAGCATGCATCCCGATCCCATTTATCTCCCAGACCCTTCATATCCACCTTGCAACCTCCCCCTACTAAAAAAATAAGTTTAAAAATAAAAAAATTCTGACATGGTATATATACCTTTTAGTCCATACAGCTTTACTTGCAAGTGTTCATTGCAATGAGTCATTATTCTGGTTGGAGGCCTCTGGCTTCTGGTATACTCTCTGTCTGTACTGGGCCCTCATTGACTCCTCTTGGATATCCTGTTGTTTCCCTGTGTCATGGAGACCATGTAGCTTTGAATCTGCAAGACTGGCCTCTTCACATGCTCCAGCAGTTCATAGATGGATTGGGTGTTAGGGAAGCCCAACTCATAGACCTGGTTCTGAGCCTGGATTGGTAGCTGGTTTGGTCAGCTAGTCAGCTTTTCCTCATTGTCACCACTAGGGTGAGCTCTCCAGCACTGCCCTTGGCTAGTTCACCCTGTGCAGGAAGGAGCTAGGAGTGGGGCTGTTTCTCCTGCTTTCAATCCCTCAGGGCCAGTTCACCCACACCTACACCACCAGGGACATTTCTACTGTATTGCCCCCAGGAGGTGCAGCGCCCACTGTCCTGAGTGCTGCCGCTTGTGAGTGTCAGAAGCAGCTCTCCCCTCTCAAGACCAGCTCTCCCACCTGCCTAGTTGGGAAGGGACAGGGGAGAGCATATTTTCCTCCCCACACCACTACATGGAAGACAAGGGGGCGGGGCTATCTCTCCCACTCTTATGCCCCTAGGGTCAGCTCTCCTGCCTACAGCAGGTGGAAAGGGGCATGGGGGCATTACCAATTTATTAGTTGAGTGAATGAACAATTCCTTTACTTCATCGCCCCCTGGTTCTCTCCTTCTATTAAGTAGCAATGAGCCTGCCTGTACCTGCTTTCTACATTTATTAGAGAAATGGTATAATGAATATGGAGAACTTTGTTCCAAATCATGTATACTACCAACACTTATTACGGATAGTAATTAGAATTCTTACCTACAAATAACGAGAGTCAATGGGTCCCTCCAAATGTCTAGACTGGAATTCAGTGCAGTTAAATTAAATTCAAGGAAGAGGCACTTCTGGCAAACTGCCTTGAACAGTCCTGGTTGCCTCTTTCTATAGAGGCAATGACTGAAGATGACCGATGATAAGCTTGAGTCTAATCCACATCATCAGTAGCCCTGAAGAGATGAAACAAGAAGCATTTTGTAGCTTGACTATGCAACATATTATATGCAAATTGTAATACAAACCATCTGTGAATAATTGCTGAGTACCACATTAAGATGGGATGACAGTTATAGTATGTTGTTGAAATGTATTAAGTCTGATAAAGGGCATAGTAATAAACACCTGTAATCTAAGTACATAAGTGGCTACAGCAGAAGGTTATATAAAAATCCAGGGAGTAGATTGCTTAATACCTTAATGAAGAACTAAAGAAGGGAAAACCAGTTAAATAAGTATCTTTTTTCCCCCACACTAAGATTCTATTTTTCTTCTTACCATGCTTACAGAAACTTTTCAATTTCAATACACAATGAATAGCACATAGAAGCTTTTCAATGTAATTTTTAGACCAAATTAAATTAGAAATGAATACAACAGTCTACACCTTCTCAAGCTTATATCTTAGTTATTGTCTTGTAAATTGATGTCTCTAGACAACCGACCCAAAAATATTGTAATGGAATTACCTGTGGCATCATCACCAAAATATAATCTTTAGCAAAATAACAGAAGAAATAACCATCTAGCCATAAACCACTGATACACTAACTACAATTACCACACACACCCCAGCAGACTTTGGCTTTTTATCATTTATTCTTCATGAAAACTACTGGATCAAACCTTCCTCGGTGGATTTACTGAGTATCCATAGGGGAAATATGACATTCTAAGCATGCTACTAAGAAAGCCCTCGAAATTACAATTCTTTCATGAGTACTTCCCTCTCTAGACTTCAACTGCTTTTTTGTACACTAGTTCCTGTGTACTCTCTAGAAACATAATCCTACAATTTAAGTGAATGTCTGTGAGGCATATTTTGTGAGTACAAGAATATTAATGTAAAATAAACATTAAATAATTATAATTTATTTCAAAATAATAAAAGTTAGTAGTGAGTTCTGGAATATAGCACTTGAAAGAAGAAATTTTAATAGTAAAGTGCAATATGTTCTTACCTTTAATTAAATTCTCCTTCTTAATCCTCTTTACTAGCTTTAATTTTAGTATCTCTCCCTATAGCTAGAGATACACAGCACTTCAGCAACTTTATTCAAGGGCAGAATAAGGCCCCTGAGACAGCTGCTTCATAACTGCTGAAGAAGTTAGTGCAGTTTGTAATAATACAAATGTAGAGCCTGCTTTTTTTTTTGGCACATGCACATGCATAGTTTCTTTGAAAAAGAGAATTAGCAGTTGATAAGACAATTCAAGGAATGCATTACCAGCTGAAGTCAGCAGCACTGGAAATAACGATATTTTAATTGTGCTATGTTTAATAATGCCATTTTATTAAACAGGAAATTATATTTTGTTCTAAAGAATCATTAAATACTTCATATTAATTAGACTAAATAAATTTAAGAGAGAGGGAGAAAAGAAATGTCTTGAGGTATAATGCAGTGTTAAGCCTGGGAAAGGCTTGGCATGCTTTAACCTTTTGTACATCTCTCTGGTTTAATTTGTCACTATGAATCCAGCCCAAAGGAATTATGATGAGCAATTTACCTGCAACACTTAACCCACCTGACAGATAAGCTGTTCAAAATGCAGCGCAATTGACATTAAGTGGGTTGTTTGGATTAAAGTTGAGCCTAAAATAATAAAACATCTGAAATCTTATAATTCCTCAACAAAAACAGTTTTTATTCAAAAATGTTAAAATACTTGACACCATCTCTTCAAGTGCTTCCTTAATTCCTTGACTTCATTTCACGGCATAGAGAAATGTTTAAATGCATGAAACTAAAATTTTATAGCGACTGCATCTAGCTATTAAATTCATTTTGAATAATGGAATGCAAATTTTAATATGATTTCTACGATACTACACTCAGGCATAGTTTTTCAACATGATTTAAAATTTAATGGCTAGAAATGTGAGCTATGTACAAGAAAAATCTTTTAAAATATATCCATGATTCCTTTTTAAGCATAAGATAGCACTGGACAATGAAAAAGTAGTACAGGGGTGTGTTGAGTTTGTTTAAATTTTCATACCATACATTTTATATATATACACATATGTAAATGTGCGTGCATATGCAACCATACATGCTGTGCATATATTACTGAGTTAAACTCCATATGCATTTTAAACCAGAGTTTTGGTTCATGTGCTGAGCATATTGATATATCAGTGAGGACTCTTGAAATCTACAGGAGTAAATGCTGCACACTGATTAATACATGGCATCTTACTCCCCTCTTTATGCAGATCCCCTTCCAATAAGATGCAGTCTCGGTTTCATATTACTGAATACAGTTCTTGGTTCCTGTGATGATCTTAGAGAATATCTTAACCATATTATCAAGTCCTTATCAAGCCTACGTGTATGTGTAAAACACACTCATCTTGTCCACATGTATATTTGCTGGCAAATTTAATATTAGGGTATGTGCCCACATCCTTTCTGTTAAGAAAACAGAATCACATACAAAATGTCTTCTCTTATTAAAAGCAACAATATTTTTAGGAATTGAAGGGTATTCTCAGGTCCATGGCAAAATGGCTATCAAATGAGTACCATTTTCTTCAGATACATTCTCTTTAAAATTTGAGATTAAAGTCTTGCCATAATAACTAAGAAAATAAGAAATTAAAATAGCTAAACTTTGCAATAGTAAGTTATTTTATTAATATTTTTCATACACTATAAGAAAATATAACTTTGATTGAAATTAATTGTGTCTTGATGATTAATATATATTTTTGTGTTCTCCTTTTCCCATTGATAATTGAGATTATTTTTGCCCTACAATTACTTGAGTTGTACATTATAACAGTGAAACTGGAGATTTCTATAAGAAAGGGATATTTTGAATTTTTCTTTCTTACATTTATTGAAAAATAATATGAAAAAGAAAAAGTACATACATAATTAAATCATTATTTATTGAAGATGCCTTTCTTTTCAATAACAGGTATATTAAGAAGGGTCTAAATTAACCTTTTCATATTTTTTTATCTTGACACTGTCCCCTCTGCACTGTGCTGTAAGTAACTCTGCCTGCAAAAATCATCCTGCTTATGGGCTCCAGCCCAATAAGTTTTACCTGAGTAAGGCTTCATCCTTAAACTCTTTTGTCTGAGATAGGTCTTTTATTTTTATCAGTCAACATAGAATATCAATAGTTCTAACTCAAAGAAATGCTGAGATTAAATTATGATAATTTCTTTGTCTAGAAGTTAGTTGTTGAACTTTTTAAGTTATTGTAAACTCTAGAGGATATTGTCACTGGTATAAACAACATTTGTGCAATGGCCACCCACGTTGGCATCATTCAGTATTATTTTGTTACTTAATTTCATATTTGTGTTATGAAGTGTCATACACAGACCACAATATAATATAAAGCACATTTTAATGGTAGTATTAGTCAACAGGAATGAAACTTTTTTGAAGCTAATCTCTAAGGAGGCTTTTGTTGTCACACTTTAGAGTACTTAAGCAATCTTTTGCTCCATTCTAACTTAACACTTTTGTCTATGTTCACCAAGTAAAATGTTAGCGGTTTAAAGATAGGGGCTATTCAGCAATTACATTCTCATAATATATTGTTAATGAACAAATATGGTGTCCACAAGCAAATTAGTAATGTCTCCTCTCCCATCTCTTGTATGATGTATAAACTGATAAGTGGAGCCTTGTTTTATGCAAGAAGAAGGAAGAAACAGGCACAGTATGCTCTCTATCACAGATGGTAAAAAACTGGCCATTGTTGTTCAGTAGGTTCAATTTTTGTCACAGAGAAGTTCATCTCAATCATTTTCTTTGTGTAAATGAACTCAGGAAGCCTGGTTCCTAACAAAAACCGAGGAAAAAGATCATTTCTGTGTATTGCAATGTCTGAGAAACCTGTATAGTTTTTAAAATGTCAATTTGATATTTTCAGCTTTTTAATACAACAATTTTAATGTAGATGTGGTGGTTCACACTTGTAATACAGCTGTGGTAGGAGGATTAGATTAGATTTTAGTGCAAGGTGAGCTATATAGTGAGTTTCGGGCCTTCCTAGGGTTGAATGTGAAGCATAGAGTATTTGCTGATCAACTGATTGACAGTGGAACCCCATATGTCATATTGTTCCCTGTGAAACACCTTAGCACACCTCACAGACTGAATGTAGTAATAAAGGCAGACTAGGGGTTACCATTCCTCTGCTCCATGTTGTAGGTGGAGCAAAGAGACTTAGGGAACTTGTTCATGTCCCGCTTCACATTCTAAAATGTCAAAGCTTTCCCATACCAAACTAACTGAGCACTCCTGGATTTTATCAACTTCCACGGTTTGCATTAGTCCCTGCAAAACCCCCATGCCTGTCAGGGTCACTCTAAGCCTAACACCAATTCCTTATGCCTACTCAACAGTCAAATTTTCCCACCTGAAACTGTAGGTTGAAAGACACAATAATTCCACACATACACTTTTCTCTATTTTT
>CABHPP010137084.1:29414-66213 GCA_902168425.1 Peromyscus attwateri | reverse complement strand
GATGTCACCTCCCACAGTTAACAGGGTAGATGTCACCTCCCACAGTTTCCAGAGTAGATGTCACCTCCCACAGTTTCCAGAGTAGATGATGTCACCTCCCACAGTTTCCAGGGTAGATGTCACCTCCCACAGTTAACAGGGTCAGGAACTGACAGAATTGCTGACTGCCTTCTTTGAAATGGAGTCAGATCAAATCACTAAAGTAAATGGCTATTGCATTTACTCATCCACTAAGATAATAATACAATAAATATAAATAATAAATAAATAAAACTGAAATGTGTTTTATTTTTGTTGTTTTGTCCTACTTAACAATGGCATTTACCTAACACATGGAGTTTTCTCTTGGGCAAATGTATAAAACCTTAAAAATCACATCCTAATTATTTAAAGCACACACACACACACACACACACACACACACACACACACACACACCCCACAGGAAAATGAGGCTTTTAGATTTGAGGAAGACTTCAACATGCAGTTACAAAATTCACCTTTTAAGGCATTCTCTGAGATAACTCATAACCATACAAGGCAATTCAAATGCTATCCTAAGGAAAAGAATCTTGTAAAAGTTTTACAAAACCTTATCAAGTCCTTTTACCGAAGGTCTCAAAGAAAGTGAAGAGTTGGGCTTATTTCACACTAAGGGTTCTTGCCAACCACATCTACACAAATCTGAAGCCTCAGAGGCCAAAGTTGGAAAGGGTTGTTTCAATTCTAGTTTAGTGTTCAAAGCTTTCTCTAAGAAGTTTGAATTTCTCAGTTTTGTCTGGAATGTTCTATTGTAGATGTTGAAAATAATTCTCTAATAAGGAATAGATGCCATTTATACCTATCATTGAAACTGTGAGTTGTTTTTAAATAGGCCACATTTTCATTGGTTGCATATAGAAATGAAAAATTTAAAAATCAGATTATTTCCCTATCAAAATTAGAGTGATACGGTGGAGAACGCTTTATTCATTTCTAATTATGCTATTTCAAAGCCAACTTTCTGTTTCACCAATCAGCTCTGCGCAGTCAACACAATGGAAAACGGGACACATGGAAGGCACAGGGCACTGAAAACAACCGGCGAGACCTTTTTCTCTAGAATTAAATTCCCATTGATTCCGCTTTCTTGAACCAAGGCAAAATGACCTCGTAAATACTAATTATTCTGTTTTTTTTTTCCCTCAGGTGTGACTGCAAACAGCATTAAACAGATAATGAAAAAGCGTTTACGGCAGCTTTGATTCTTGTCCATCTAGAGACATCTGGAAACATCTAACTCAGGTCTAGAAATATCTTTGTTTTTTGTTTTTTTTCAGAACAATGTGAGTGTTCCTACTAATAGTAGGGAAAGTGGCATAGACGCCATCATACACTCACAGGTCAGTCTCCTACAGAATTGTCTTAGGGTGATGTTTTAACACTGCTACATCTGTAAAACACTGCAGAGGGCAGTAGAGGGCTTCATTAGGTGGGATAATTTAACTTCAGATGACGTAATGCAAACGTCATGTACTGCTCTCAAGAACATTCCAGAAGGTGGAAATTTTTATGAATTGCACTCTATAAAATCCCTTGGAATTTGGCATGAATGAGTGAGCGGGTTTGAATACGACTATGTGCTTGGATTAATGTGTATCACTCAGTGACGGGAGCACGCGTTCCGTTTTCACATTAAGCATTTCTTAACTGTGCTCCCTTGGCTCGTAACAAACAGCAAAGCGTATTCATTCACATATAGTATTCCTAAGTAAATACCAAATGTTTATGAATTATTTCCCTTGTATTGGTTATAATTTCAAAAACAAGCTTTACGTCTTTGAAAAATGTGCACCCAACTGCTTGGGAGCTGGCTTCGTGGGTAAGCACTGGTAACACAAACCTGAGGACCAGTTTGAAACCACAGGACCCACATGAATGCAGGCCAGGTATGGCGACTGCCTGTAACCCTCATGCTTCAGAGACAGAGATGGGAATCAACAAGCTCTGGGTTCAAGTAATAGACAGGGCACACAGCAGCAGTGTCAATTCCTGTCTCTACGCTCATGAGCACACATCCATGTGCCTCCACACACACCTGTAAACACACACACACACACACACACACACACACACGCACACACACATATACAAATGGATATTTAGAAATTTCTCTTGAAATTAAAACATGTAATAGGTTTTAAAACACTTATTTTTGGTAACGTCTTTTTGATAGGCTAAGGAACAACCAATGCTGACATTATTTACTACTGATTGTAGTATCAACAGCATGATTTTAACATTTTTAATAAACATATAATATTCCATTAGAAGGTGACTAGATCATGGCCACACAGTTTGAGTGGACTTTTGTAGACTGAACTTCTGTAATACCAAAAGATGAGCACAGAGAACATTAAGTACACCCTAGAAGCTTTCTTTATCCTGCTTTTTAATTATAATTCTCCGCTAAATGCCGCTGACATTATTCCGAGTTCTTTAATTCGACTTTTACTTTGCTTTGAGTTTACAGTGGTAGTATGCTGCAGTATGTATCCACAGTAAATGGGTTTCTTTTCTCAACTTTGTGTTTGTGAAAATGAACCATATATGAAAGCTGCTGGTTTTCCATTCTGCAAACTACTGCAATCTCTCTAGTCTATGTGTATGCAGTATGCATTTGGGGAGGTACACAATAAGAAAAAGAATGGAGCCGGGCAGTGGTGATGCATGCCTTTAATCCCAGCAAACAGGAGGCAGAGTTAGGCAGATCTTTGTGAGTTCGAGGCCAGCCTGTTCTACAGAGTGAGATCCAGGAAAGGCGCAAAGCTACACAGAGAAATCCTGTCTTGAAAACAAACAAACAAACAAACAAACAAAAAAAACAAAAAAAGAATTGAAGCTCATGAATTAATCACATAATTGGCTGCCCAATGAAGGCCACAATAAATGTATCAATTTTCACTTCTGAAGGTTGCATATGAGTTCCCTTGCTCTGTGTCTTTGCCAACAAATATTAGTTATTTTAAAATTTTCAGCCACTCTAATATGTATGTAATAATATTTCATTATGGTTTAATGTCTTTAGCTGTTTGTAGAGGCAGCTACTAAAAGCTCTTTATTCATTCCTGTTAGCCATCTTTGGTGCTATTATTTGTGAGAATTATAAAAGTATTCTGGATAAGTGTTCTTTTTATTGTGTTCCTTTGGATATGTAAATCACAGACATATACTGGAGTTAATATTAAGCCTCCTAGTTAATTATTTGGGAAGTGGCTGCTGGGTATTTGGGAACAGGGAGGTGGGAGAGAAACTTCCGCCTACACCTTCCTCTGTTCTGTACTTAATAAAAGCGCTTGAGTTTCCAGGTTGTTGCTACCAGGTAGTTGATGCCATTCTCTTAGAATGCACACAACCTACTGAATGAGAAATCACTCATTCGATAGTGATTTCTGGTGAACAAAGTTTTTTTATACTAATGATACTTGAGATTTTTTTTCAAGGTTAATGTTACTGGTATATTCTTTAAAAAGACATTTAACTTAGGGTCATGAAAATGTCATTCTACACTGTTTTCTAAAATTTTTATTCATGTTTGGGACAACTATGAACCTGGAATTGTTTATTCAGTATTGTGTGTGGCAGGTGCCAGAATCCTATTTTTTCACATCTAATTGATCCTGTGTCATTTATTCAAAGCTCCATCACTTTGGCATAGGATAAAACTGATCCCCTTCCCCTTTATCTAATTATCTACCCCTATGCTAGTTCAAAACTCTAATTGTTTAATTAATTAGCATTGTGGTGCTAGAGACTGAAGCCAGGATCTTGCAGGTATATGCTGGTAAACAAGTACTCTACTGCAGGCTACATCACCAGCACCTATAATAGCTTTATAATGCAGTTTGATAATTATTAAGCACACTATTTAGGCTGTACATGTGATTTCCTGATTTTCAACAACAGCACTGATGTCCAAAAGAATTGAAATTTTATTTCCCTTTTCTTCCATCACAAATTTCAGCTACATTTTTTTTTTTTGAAAAAAAGTAAGATTTTGTGTTCTTTAGTGCATGAATCAGCAGGTCAAATGGAACACTCAGTGATTCCTATATGGTATGTGCTAAGGATGATTCTAGCTAAGAGCATTGGTAACAACACTATACATCTAAGCACTCACTGTATTAGGAGCATTCATTCTTATATAGCAAGGTCTACTTCAAAGCACACTTCATTCTCAAGTTTTTCTTACCACCTGCGCTCTGTGAACTCTCATGTTTCTCAGTTATATGTGCATGTTACTTAAAAGTACACATTGCCTACCTAAAGACACATGCTTAATACAGTATCTGTCTAGGATCTGGGTTTTCTAGCATATCGTATTTTGAGAAAGTCCATGTGCATAGCATAACACAACAGTAAGAACATGTGTTCAGCACAGACAGATGAACTTGTTTTGTAATCTCAGCCACCATATTTACTGTGTGCATGATCTTTAGGGTTCATTTCCTCAGGTGAAATATGAGGACAGCTGTAAAAATGTAATGTGATCCTGTGAAATAAGGTATGTAAGTAGACAGACATTTATGGTTTCCTAATTTCTTTAAAATTTCTTTCCATATTAATGATGTTTTGTTAGTTTCCTTTTATGGTTAAGCTTGAACTGAATTTATTATGCCAATCTATTTCATATAGATGATTGCTTTTCTTTCTCTAAGGCTTCCATTCACAAAGCAACATTAATTAATTAATTTATTTTTATTCTTTTCACTTTATGATCCTGTATGTAAGGGAGCTAGGAACACCTATTTCTCCCTGTGGCAAGGCATGCTTAGCCTTTCCACAAAGGTGAAAGGTGCTCAAAATGATGAAATCCCTGAAGAAGTTCTAAGGCGCATCATTACCCCACAAAGGGGCTTCTTCATTGGTAATCAGGGCCCATTTAACCCCACGAGGAAGAAAAGTGGGAAGAAGGAGATGATTATCTCAGACCAGAAGAACATATGGCAACTGCTCACGAGAATCAAGGACAGCTTAAAAGTCTCAGGAATGAGAAGCTGGCCTGGAGCTCTGGATCTCTAGTGGGTTTTTAAATGGTTCTTTGATGCCCACACTTTTAAGCAAGGTGTGGAGGTGATACCGACTCTTAACAGCTTCCTTGATTCCACCGGCTGTTCCATTTTAGCAAAGAGTCAGCTGAAAAAGGCTGAGACATTCTTAAGCATCATATAATCCAGAGGATTCAAGGATTTGCATGCCCGTTTCTCAAAACAACCGTAACACACACTAGGGCTTACATGGAAACATAACGCATCTTACACAAAAAGAAAGATTGTCTTCAAAGGCAGGGAAAATCCACATAAGAAATGTCCAGAATTAAAGTGAATGACAATGGTAAGGGGCACTGGGAGGTACCCAAACTTTTTTTCCAGCCCTACTGTGGCTACGTTTGAGGTCCATGCTTTACTTATTTATGTGAAATTAAAGGTGGCACATGTTTTCTCTTCTAAAGCATCCTATATACGCCTAAAGATCCTGAAGCAGAACTGTGGTCTGTTACTTAATTTCTTAAAAATTATGTGTATATATATTCCAATGCCTCTTCAGCTGATATTTAGAAATCCTAATACATTTTAAGGTGTGGATAACAACAAAAATAATTATGTCTGTCCACAAACAAAAACTATATCATGAGATGTACCTTGAGAAGCTTACATTTCTAGTACTTAACCAATATCTTTGTAAAGAGCAGAGGACTGAGACACATTAACTAGGCAGCCCCTACCTTTAATAAAGTATTTTAAATAAACAGCAAAAGAGAAAAGATCATGAAGTTACCATTTTCTACTGAATGACTACAGTGTGCCAAGGAATGTTCTAGGCATGTTATTCTGGAACAAAGTCTCTCCTTTAGTGCAGTGTTTAAGCTAGAAATTACATATGTTTATTTTGAGAGCTAAGAATCCTAAATAGCAGCTTCCAAAATTTCTGCTTTTTGAGGAACTCGCAAATCTTAAGACATACCTGTTTTGTATAAGGCAATTAATTCCAGACAAATTCTCTGTAGTTTATGTGCTTGTGTCTAAAGGATTCCAGATTAGTTACTGAAGTGTCAGGGAGAGGAATTTGTTGCTATGAAACAATGTTGAGGAAAACAAAGTTGAATTATTTAACCAGAAGTACTGCATCTAAAAACATGAAACTTCCATTTTGCACTCTCACCAACTCATGAGTTGTTAAATTACTTTCTATGACTAAAACCTACCTCAGAACTTATTTCAGAGAGGCAGACTATCAATTTTCAATTGTCTTTTAAAAAATCTCTTTAACAGCGCTGAAGAGATGGCTCAGTGGTTGCAAGAGATCGCTGCCCTCCCAGAGGACCTAAGTTCAGTTCCCAACTTTCCACATAGGGTAGCAAACTATTGCTGGTAACTATAGCTCAAAGTGTTCCAATACTCACTTCTAACCCTGATAGTGATGTAGTGGGTAGCCTCTACCCCCTACATTGAGTTCCAACCCCCATTGAGGCTTCGGTAACTCTCACACCTACAAGGCGGGGCTGAGAGAGGACCCTGAACACCCGAGATCCGGATGCGCTGTCTCTCTTGGTTCCTGGACCTTGGACGCTGGAGGTAGACTGAGCAGAGTTCTCCAGAGAACACCGCCGGACTGCGCCACACCTTTCCCAGACCCTGTTACCTATCCCTTCACTTCTAAGTTACCCCACAAAATAAACCTCCCTTTTAACAACGTGGAGTGGCCTTAATAATTTCACCAATAAAGCATCTACACACATGTGGCACACATACACATAAATGAATGAATGAACTGAATGAGTGAATCAATGAAAGAATGAACAAATAAAATCCATTAACTCATCATCTTATATGATGACACTGTTTAGTCCACAGTTGTATTTTGCTTTTAGGAAGTGTGTGTGTGTGTATGTGTGTGTGTGTGTGTGTGTGTGTGTGTGAAAGAGAGGGGGGTGAGGGAGGGAGAAGAAGGGAAGGAGTGGAAACAGAAAGAGGGAGAGAGAGAGAGAGAGAGAGAGAGAGAGAGAGAGAGAGAGAGAGAGAGAGAGAGAAGGGGTGTAGCAGTTAGTGGTTAAAATAAGATGAAGCTACATACTTTTTAAGGAAGCTGGAGAAGGAACTATTACTGCTATACCCAATTCATCATTAAGTTTGCCTGAGGTCAGTCCACTTAGTGAGCTCTGGGAAACACTTACTTTGGCAAGCCACACACACTTCCTTATCACCCCAGGATTCCCTAGATCCCTAACCGCTTACTTTAGGAACATCACTAAAGCCGGTTACATTACTCAGTGTCAAGGCTGCTTTAGGCAATGTCTTCCCACAGTACATTTCTTCATGTCATGCGTTGTGCAGTTGGAATTTCACAATCCTGATGGCAGGTGTGTCATTGCAAATCCGACTATTTGTACAGGCATATTAAGGAATGAAGCACTCCTTACTAACAGAAGATGAAGATTTAAAAACAGATTCCTCGTCTTAATAAATATTTGCTGTAACTTTCCGAGTTCTAACAAACTAGAATTTAGACAAATGAGTATGGCGTTAAAAACTCAGTTGAACTTTAACACGGACATTTCTACCTTTCTATAGGATAGTGTAAGTAGATGAGTCAAAGTCTTCATTAAATAAGAGAATTATTATGCTAATGAAATTTGCAACCAGTATTCATAATTTAAAGCTGAGATATTAGCTTAAGAATAATCATAGGCCACATTTTATTTCCAGCTTAAAAAATCTGACCTGTAAAGGTCAAGTTTAGAATTAAATATTTACATTCTACAATGCTCTGTGCCAATAAGCAGAATTCATGTTTAACGTTTCACTAAAGGAAACTATCCATTTAATTTATCCAGAAAATTTCAAACATTGGACTCTCCACTCCTGTCTGCATTTAGCTTCCTGACCCTAAGATACAACCAAAACATTATAGAGCTCAGTTCACTTGATTTAGCTGGTAAAATTCCAAATGGAATATTTGCTAATATTTGCCAGGTACAGTTCTATATATTTACGGAACTGGATTTGATTTTAAGATAACTGAAATGAATATTCTTTATTTATTCCTCTTGTCCATAAGACTATATTCCCAAGATATTATTTGACTTGGGAGTCCAGAGAAGGAGAAGGAGGGAGAGGAGTGGGGGAGGAGGGAGGGAGGAGGGAGAGGAGGAGGGTGAGAAGGAAACAAGCTTATCTATTTAGCAGAAAAGCACGCCAATCATATTTGTTATATACATTCATTAATACAATTAATAATATTGGATATTTAGGTGAAGGGAGCTCCTTATGTCTCCGGAGGGCCCACATTTCCCAACAGAAAACTCCAATATAGAGGAGAAACTAGAACATGTACACCAAAGCCGTGTTCACAAAACTAATGTGGCACTACCCTCATCTATTTTTATTTGTTCTGAAAATGGCTTTTATTTTTTTTCAATTTGAGTGTATCAAGTGTTTTAATAATCTCAACTATAACTAGCTCATGCTGACAATGACTCTTCCTAGAGTGAACTGTAAACAAGCCACTGAGCCCCTGTCTAATTGGCCTCATCACTGAGTCTTCTCAACATTTCCTTCAGGAAACTAAATGTCATAGTTTAGATGCTGACTGTCTCTCACACGACCCTGTGAAGGTATTAGGCCCCAGGAGGATAACCACGGGAGGCGTTAGAACATTTAAGTGGTGGGGTTCAGCGGGAGGTTCTTCGGGTTACTAAGGACATGCAGCTGAAGGAGACTGTGTGACCTTGACCCCTCCTTGCTCTCTTTTCCTCCAGGCTCATGACGATTTAGAATTTGGCTTCACTAAACCACTCCTGTCTTGGTGTGCTCCCTAAACATAGGCCTATAAGCACGTGTTCATGGACTGGAATCATCGCAACTGTAAGACCAAAATAAACCTTTTTCCATCATAATCACCCCACTTACTTGATGCTGTAATGAAAATCTGACTAAAACAGTTTTTTTTTCCCTACTAAGTCAGTTTCGAGAGAACCTTATCTCCTATCATAGGTGATCACCTTGGGTATTTAATCAAATCTCACATTTCCCAGCATCCCCTGGATCATATCTGATCACCTCGGCTGACCTTGAGCAAGAATCCCATTTCCCAATCTTTCTCCCTCCTTTCAAGAAAACTAATCAAATGCTTCTCATTCTCCCCAGAGCCATTAACTCCACAGATATGTGCATCACTTTTATCTTGCTGAAGCAACTTAACTGTTCTTGTTATTGAGAGTTCTCTCTCTCTCTCTCTCTCTCTCTCTCTCTCTCTCTCTCTCTCTCTCTCTCTCTCTCTCCAGCACAAAAACCTGCTGTTCTGATGAATTAAAAAATAAATAAACACAATAAATATAAGCATACAAAGAAAACATCAAGCAGATAAAAATATCTTGAAGTCCATATCCTTCTCCTCTCTCAGAACTTAACGGTTTGAAAGGACTCATGTGCTGGGTTCTTCCTTGTCAGCCTACAGCCAGCATTCCATCTGGACTCTTCTCCCCAGCAGTCCACTGGAACTACCCCATAGGTCATTGCTCTGCTTTTCTATTAAAGCCATGTGTGCATCTGTGCCTCCTGGAGACCATATTTTTCTGCTATTTCCTCCCCATCAGTGTCTATTATTAGCCGGGACCTTTGCTTACTTCTCCTATACATAATCTCTCCAATTTGAGTACTAAAGGTTCAGAACTATTTTGCCTCCCATCATCTTACTTCCTTTTCTGAGTAACTTTACCTATTTTTGACTTTCCTCCAAATTATCTTTGTCTGAAGATGGAGATGTGTGCCTTCAGCCTAAACTTTTCTCAAGCTTGTCATCAGACCTCTCAAGACACCACTCCTAGCATCTAACTTAGAATTTTCTAATTTCCCCTCAAAATCTTTTCCCCATATGCACAGAACTTACTAACCTGTATCTAATTCAAGAGTCTGGAAATTAGATATACTAGTTCACTCTTATTCCAAAATGAAATCTACCAGCAAGTCTTAAATGCTTTATTACTAAATTATAGCAATGTCATCCCTGTTTGCTGTGAAAGTCTTGGTCAACACAACCATCACCTCCGCCCGATTCACAGCATCATCCTCACAATTGGTCTTCCCACTTGCTTTCTAAATCCATGCAACTGACTCCACAAATCAGAGGCGTCCTTACCAATGCTCACCTAATGAAGCCACTTACCCAGCTCATCTGCTTAAGAAGCTCACCGTCATATTTACATATAATCCACCTGCCAACAGTGAGTCCTTGAAGTGGCTGGCTCCTATTGATGCCTCAGTTTTTCTCAACGGCATATACCACCCTCTAAACCTCACTTTAGAACAGTGGCTCTCAATCTGTGCGTCAGGACCCCTTCGGTAAACCTCTATCTCCAAAAATAATATTTACATTATGATTCATTAAGAGTAGCAAATTTACAGTTATGCAGTAGCAACGAAGATAACTTCATGGCAAGTGGTCACTACAACATTGAAGAACTGTATTTAAAGGTTCACAGCTTCAGGAAGGCTGAAGAACTTTAGTGTCTTACAATCTTTAAGCTTATTTGAAGCAAATAACCTTGGCAAAGATCTCTTTTCTTTCCTAGAACTAGATTCTCCTGGCACTACACATGGCTGGTACCTTCTCTTCACTAAAGGTCAACTTAAATGTCAAATTATCACTACAGACTTCCATCTGATGTAACTCTATATCCCGAGCCACAAATTCTATTTTAGCCCCTGTTATTTCTTTCAAACCATTCATGGCGCTGTGAAAATATCCTCACTCATTCTTTGCCTTATTTGTTCTCATTTACTCCCCTCCACACCTGATTTGTTGCTTCTGAGTGCCTGCCTCTTCTTTGCAGCACTCCCACAATGCAACAGGGTGCACGTAAGCCGTCTCTCTTCATTTTTCATGCCATTAAATAACATTGCTGGTGACTTTCACGAAAACTTATAAGAGCAGTTAAAAGTAATTTATTTCAATTTTCATTAAAGGTGCTCCAAAAGTGACTGCTTCCCTAATGTTATTTAGGAGGCTTTCCTTTTTTAGTCTGAATCATGAATGAAGAAAATAAACACAATTTCCTTCTTAGAGTGAAGATTGAAAGAATATGTGTATTTCAGCCAAGTTTTTCACCATGTTAGTATTGTAACTCTCCAACCAGGCAAAGCAAAACGAAGGATAATAAACACAGAAGTTTTATGTTTTTTAATATGATTTTTTTATTTTTAAATCAACTAAAATGTAATATGAATAGTTGACTGTTAGAAGAAGTTCTATAAGGGCCATTTAATATAATGCAAGAAATATTGATTTCATGTCTTTCCAAAAGGCTTGAAACCTTTTGGTTTCAAGTCAGAGACAATGACGAAATCACCTATATGCACCAGTGCTGTACAGAGGTTCCTACTGGAATGTCATTTTGTGCCTGGTCCAAGACTCTTACTGGCTAACTGACTACTGCTACTCATGTGTAACTAACCCCATTTTACCCGAATCACAATCCTAGTATAACAGAAAATGAAGATGACAAGCATGTAAGGATAAACGTGGTTGCAAAAGTCCTAGTGGGGAAATCCACTAAACAGGGCTGTGGAAAGGGCTCCAACATGCTGTGGGATGTTCTGTATGGCAAATGTGTTGCTAATAAAACACTGATTGGACAGTGGCTAGGCAGGAAGTATAGGCGGGACTAACAGAGAGAATAAAAAGAACAGGAAGGTGGAGGGAGTCACTGCCTGCCAGCCACTGCCAGGACAAACGGCATGTAAAGATGCCGGTAAGCCACGAGCCATGTGGCAAGGTAAAGATTTATGGAAATGGATTAATTTAAGATATAAGGACAGTCAGCAAGAAGCCTGCCACGGCCATACAGTTTGTAAGCAATATAAGTCTCTGTGTTTACTTGGTTGGGTCTGAGTGGCTGTGGGACTGGCAGGTGAAAGAGATTTATCCTGACCGAGGGCCAGGCAGGAAAACTCTAGCTACACCAACGTAGGAACACTTGCTCTGCAGACATGAGGGCATGGAGGTCCTGAGTTCTGATGCCCAGAAGCCACATAAAAAGCATGGCAAAGTTGTGTGTGCTTGTAACCTCAGCACTGGGAGGGGAAAAAAAAAACAGGCAGATCTTTAAAGGTCCCTCAACTAGACAACCAGGCTCAAACTGTGAGCAGGTTCAGTATGAGACCTTGTGTCAAGGAAGGAAGCAGTAGAGAAAGGCACCTAAAGTTTTGTTCTCTGCACGTGCATACCCAGGCTGCACAGACCTGTACAGTTATAGCATGTACCACATCCAAGTACATCCCCCAATACAGTGGTACCGAATTTAAAAAGTAAACCATAAGGTAAAATTGGGAGTGGGGGCTTTGAACTCAGTGTTGGTGAAGAGTAATCTGTATAGTGTTTGCCTTGTGGAGATAAAATATCAATGACAGAACTCTTTCCAGTGTGTTGACTCTTGTGCAAGTCTTACATAAGCAATAACAGTCATAGGCCTTGACAAAGACAAAGCGATGTCATGCAACATCTTCAAATCTTGTAATAGTTCTCCATCACTTAGTCATTGTCTTAAAACATTTGCTGCACTAAGAGCTAAGATAAGAGCTAAGAGCAGGTGAATTATACATGAGAAATTAGGGGCTTGCCATGCAAGCATGGGGGTTAAGTTTACACTTCCAGAACCCATGTAAAATGATAGGTGCAGTGACATGTGCTTGTAATTTGAGGACTAGGGGCTGGTCAGTGGATGGAAACAGGAAGATCTCTCTCTCTCTCTCTCTCTCTCTCTCTCTCTCTCTCTCTCTCTCTCTGTGTGTGTGTGTGTGTGTGTGTGTGTGTGTGTGTGTGTGTGTATGTATGTGTCTTTGTTTCTGTATGTGTGTGTGTGTGGGGGGGGGGGGGTTCTGGCCCGCCAACCAAGGCAAATTGATGAGTGCCAGGTTCTCTAGGAGACTTCAAAATATGGATGAAAATTAGGTTCCGCATGAGATCTGAGTCAAGACAGTAAGACAGGGAGCAGTACAGAAAGTCACTTCTGCCATACAAATGACTGCACACACATGCATGTGCACCACAAGTACATATGCCCATACCTACACAAACAAATAAATAAAATGTATGTGTAAATAACTGAAAGTGGAAAATTAATCTTTCAGCATCTAATAAAACATGGCAGGCTGAATGCAGGCTTACAGCTTGGATTTGTTCCAAATCTACTAAAATAGGAGTAGTATGTTATAATCACAGAGATAAAAAGAAACGAAGTCATGACACATGTAAGAGAGTACAATTTTTTTAAGATGGCTTACCTAAAGGCTTACTCAAAGAGAGAAAGCTGAATAGATGTACTTATTGATAAGAATGAATATATGAAGCATGGGATTAAAACTCCACATATATAGATCTATTAATACACTAGCTAATATGCAAAATGGAAGTGATGAGATAAGAGAATAAATTGGTGAACTGATTGAAGTTTAGTTAAAGGTTGCGTTCATATTTCTGAGCTATCCCATCAAGCCAACCCAGTTTTCAAATCCTACCTGGAACCTAGAGATTCATTCTGTGGGGACACCAAAACTCAGATCCTGCTTAAATCCATGAGATGAAACTACAACACTTACAGCACCAAATGCAATTTCCTTTTTGTGACTTTGGGCTCATTGAAACTCTGACATGACACCAAAAGCAGAACTTTTGAAAAAAAGAATAAGTTGGATTAACCAAAATTACAGTTCTGTTCTTTAATGGAAAACATTAAGAAAAACCAAAAAACAAAGAAAAACAAAACAGTTCAGCTAGTATAGGCACTTGCCTCCAAGCTAGAGGATCTAAGTTCAACAATGGAAATCCTCATGACAGAAGGAGAGAATTGGTCCACAAATCATTCTGACTTGCACAACTGAGCCCCTGCCTCTCTCTCTCTCTCACCCAAATGCTTGCACACACACACACACACACACACACACACACACACACACACGATAAATGAATAAATATACTAAAAATTTAAAGACAAACTAAAATTATGAATAAAATAACTATGCATCATATATCTGATAAAGAATTTCTAGAGAATATATGAATTTTTCCAAATAACCTTGTTTAAAAAATAGAATACTTGAACAGATGTTTAAACAAAACTACATTCAAATACTTGATTTAAAAAGTGATAAAAGAGCAAAAATTCAATGGGAACAATCTAAATAAGTGTAAAAGTATCTGAAAAGAGTATTTGGAATATTTGTGTGTGTTTGCAAGTATGTATTACCTACTCATTATCACTTATAAAATGTCTATGTAGAAATGGTCACATAATATCTACCCATATAATTTAATAATTTTAATAAAGAATTAAATATCATAATAACTGACTTTTCAATTAAGCAAAATTTTAATAAATATACTTTGAAATATTCAACCATGCATTTTTTTTCTTTAAATGATTAGGAAATCAAACAATCTAATTTTTTAAAAGTCATCTATGGCTGGAATCAGTTCTTTCTTTGAAAGAGAAAAGATCCTTTTAAGGCTTTTCTTTTACTTTTAAACTATTCATTTATTTACTTGACTATTTATTTACTTGGCTAGCCTTGCAAATCTGGTTTTAACCATCTTGCATCTTAAAATACCCATTGCATTTTTACCCATTTTATATTGGTTCTCTCCCAGGCAGCATTTCTCTTCTTTTCCTTCATGTTCTTCTTTCTGTCATTTTTAAGTAAGTACGGATTTTGAATTTACCCTGCTGATTCTTGGAATCTGCTTATTCCCAATCTGTTGAGAACTTTTTCCCCCTTCCTGTATACTGTTCTCTCTTCTCATGGAGCCTTTTCTGTAGCCTTAAAGCTAGCCAAACATTTTTCTTCTAACACTTACCTCTTATTATTATTTATCTAAACCAAGATTTAAGCATGAATAAAAACTTGAATTCAGTCAATCAAATGGCTATGAATTTTTAAACATCATTCCTCTTTCATCGTTTTTTATCAGCAACTTTAGCATCAAAAATGGGATCCCTGCTGGTTACTTTGGCACAGTATTAGTTATTGCATATTTCTCACAATTAAACATTGTTTTATTTTAGATACACACGAGCACAATTAATAAAATAGCAACAGTATTGAGTAATTTATATTTGGAACAGGAAAAAATGTGCAACATTTTGAATGTGGGTCATTTAACTGTTCTATCATTTATGATTTTTTTTTAAAAAAAGGAAGAACAGAAGAAGAAAAGAAAAAAAGTGTAAATTAGCATATGCTACACAGAACTTTTTTTAAAATTTCAGCACTTGGCATTTTGGACAGAGGTTTTTGGAAGAAATTTGTCCAGAAATAAAATTCCTATTTTTTTTCTTTATTTGGAATTATAGGAAGAGTTCAGCGTAGAAAGGAAATTATGAAGCCCCGAGTTTAATAGTTTAAAAACAGGCCTCTGAACACGGCCTCTTTTTACAGGAACTGCAAAGTTTACATTGGGTTCAAGAGGACTTAGTATTAACTTCCCAGTGTGAGGAGAGATTGGACCAGCAGCCAATAAATACCACTGTAAAGAGATGCCTGCCCTCTGAGCGTTTTCAAATTCACCATTTGGAAAGACCATGGAAATTGTTTTAGTATGGTGTGGAAAAAATATTTAAAGTGAGTCTCATTAAAATGGCACATATACATAGCCTTTTTATAAAACCTACAACACCAAAGGCTTTAGAAACCAATCCACCTTAACTGAAATGGAGGTACCATTAGACAAAAAAAAAAAAAAAAAAAAAAAAAAAAGGTTTTATACTCACTGCTTACTGCTAGAGAGAATACATCTTTGTCTGTGGAGATATACACATTAATTTTTATTAGCAGAAAATTCTTTAAGGGCTCCAAGTGTAAGTTTTAATTGAATAACGAGAATAATTTTAGAGAAAACAAAAACTATACCTAATACAAGAATACAAAGTTAAATGATTGAATGGTTTGGACAACAACTTTGAATTACCCTGCTTTGAAACTATAGAGTTCACCCACAAATTACACATACTTACATAATGATGTCACCATACTTTATACAAATATCTACAGCTCGGTTTAACAGTTTTCTTTGGCTTACAATTAAAAACCACATTTGTTCTGTGCACCAAAAATAGAAGCAAAGAGAATAGTCTTTAGATATACCCATTGTTTCTTGGCCATTTGGATAACATCAAGTGTTGAACTGGCCTGAGCATATAATTTATCTTTCACTGACAGCTGTGGAAAATGAGTAAGTTATTTAGTTTCTTTGTGATCCAATTACTTCTGTTCTAAAGAGTCTGTAATACTGCCTCATGAATTGCTGTGATGATTAAAAGGGATGTCTTGGTAGAATTCAGTATAATGCTTGGGACACATAATAAGCATTAAGTAAATACTAAATAATTTTCTCTCCAATGCCTGCCAAGAATTTTAAAATTTAAATGTACACACATACAAGGAATGAAAGACTTGCATATAATCATTCATTTCAATAGAAATATTTATTATATTTATTTTAAATATTTCTTTTGTAAAATTACTATTTTGTAACCATTTAGATGCTTTTCATATTCCTAAATATGCTCACCAAATAACAAATACAGAGAGACAAACAAAACTGCAAAATAAATATTTATCAATGAGCTACTTACACAGAGAAGCATGTCTGATATTATGTTTAAGGATGCCATTTAAAATAATGATCTCCTGGTTCCACAATTTTAAGAATACTTAAACAAAATATCTAATGAATTAGTGTATATTTATTTTAAGTGGTTATGCAAAACTGGAACTCTTCACAAAATGAATGGTAACAATAATTTAAGAGACCACCCACTTTGGCTCATTAAGTAGTTAACATTCTAAAGGCAATTGTAAACCACTAAGAAAATTAGTTAATTGAAACAACAGAGATTATATAATAAGTTTGTGCAAAAAAATCTTATAATTATTCAATTTATATAAAAAGTTATGTTTGAAATGCAACTTTAGATTTAACCCAGAATTTATTCAAATTAAAAAAAATATTGGGGGTTCATAGAGATTTGAAAAAAAATCTTTAATTGATTAAAATGAAGGATACATATTTCAATACAAGTTAATGTTTTGAACAGACCAATTGTAAGAAGAATCTAGTTGCATGACTTTATGGGGTTTTAGTTTGTCAAATAAAACATGCATTAGAAAACCACATCCATGCTTTCAATTTTATCATGTTTCAACCTTAGTGCTACTTCAGAATTATAGAAGGTTTCAACTTCCATTTATATGACTATTAAATTTGCTTTGAACTAGATTTCTATTTCTTTATAAGTTGCAAATGAAGAACATAATAAATGAGTAGAATTGTGTGTTACTAACTTTAAGAGGCGTTGTGCCACTTTCTTGCGTGGCTAAATAAAGGTTGTTTGGTTACAACGACGTCAATAATGTATCAAGTAAAAAGTCAATGCTATGTGATGTCTGCTCGAAATGCTAGGATACAGCCAAAGCCCAGTGGAGCACGCTCAGCACTGCAGAGGTGAAAAGAGAAGACTCACAAGTTTGAGGCTAGCCTGCTCTACATAGTGACTTCCAGGTTCAGTGTGGCCTCACAGAAAGATTGTCTCAAAAAGGAAATACTTGTGAAGACTCACAGTAGTCAAGAAATTCAGAGGAGCCCCTAGGGAACAGTGGCAAGGTAGAGAAGATGGAACACAGTGATACAAAGAATTAAAGGGGAATAATGGAAAGGGAAGGGTTAAATGGTGTAAGGGATAGAGGGCCTGGTAGAGGAGGGGATAAACACGGGAAGTGATGAATAACACTAAAGAGTTTCTGAAAAATTTATATGAAAAACTACAACCACAGAAGTTTCCTAAAACATAAACATACACACATATAAAAAGAGTTTCAAGTGACTTACCCTGTAGTGGGTGACAATGCTCTACTAGACACCACAGACTATGAAATGAAATGCACAATGCTGGAGATGGGCTGCCTCTACTAGAGTTATTGGCCAGTGAGTTCCTAACAGCCCCCAGATAGCACAGCCTCTTGTTATTGCTCTTCCTTACACTCCAGACTTTACTTGAGTCATAGAACATGGATAAATCAAACTGGTGTTGAAATGGGAACTTCATCCTACTGGCTAGCTTTCAAAGTGCTGGGAGATGTTAATGCACACTATCAGTGGAGAAATGTGACCAATAGTCTCCAGCTGTGAACTCTGGGAGCTGCAATAATGGCAGGCTTGGCAAGATATGCCCAGTGGTACAGCAGTGACAGGAATGTGAGGGAAGGTACCAAACTACTTCCTGATTATACGTAAGGTCCACTTCACAAAACGGAATCCATACCTGGCACCATTATCGGGGCTTAGAACCTGGGGCTAGACAGGTCATAGGCACTAGGAGAGAACCTATTACTGTTACTCTGCTAACAGGACACGGTATTAAACTCACTCCTAATGACTTCTCTTTATACCCATAGATTACCATATCCCTCATACCTCATCAAAGAAGCTTCTTTGTTCAGCAGATGGCATTTAACACAGAGACCCACAACTCATCAAAGTGCATAGAATAACTGACTTATGGAGGCTTCAGCCCTAAATGGGACATCTATATCATATCTCCTGCACCCGAGACTCAGAAATCATCATAGAAGAGTAGATTTAAAGAAAAAAAAAAAAAAGAGCCAGAGGTGGTAACTAACTAGAAGGAAATACTGTTCTCCTGAAACAACAGGATAGTGGGGCACACTCGAAGTTGTGACAGCATGCACAAGACCCGTGCAAGCTCAAGCCAAATAAAATCCCAGAACAGAAAGAGGAGAAGGTCATTAGGACCTGCAGCTGACAAGTCATTAGGCCATGGATAGTTGCTGGGAGACAGAGTCAGTTTTCTTTAAGGGCACAGACCCTGGTATGGAAAAGAGACTCCAATACATGACCACACACCTGAGTACACAGCCAGAACTAATTGAACTGGATGAGTTTTTAGAGTGAAGATAGAAGGCTGGGTAGGTATAGAAAAGAAGGTGGATCTATGAGGTGTTGGAGGATGGAAGTAAATACGATCAAAGTACTATGTATAAACTTCTCAAAGAATTCATAAAATAATTACTTCTATATAAAGAATCAAATACCAGGCTTTAAAAGATAAAATTTTAAAACAAACAAACAACCAAAACATCCATAAGCGCTAATATAATAAGTCAGGCAAAAGATAGCAATAATCTACAACTTGTCATCAGGAATGTTTTGAAATCTTTTAAGAAATAAAATAATTACTCAGTTGATGCTTTCTACACGCCAATCTAATGGGAGGTTATACTTTGAAATTTTGGAAACATGCAATGAACAAGTAGGCCACAGTAAAGTCTGTACAGAGCCTTCTCTGGGTCAAAATTCAAACTAAACTAAACTAAAAGTATCAAGAGTTTAATATTAGAACTGGAGGCTGAGTACTCATCCAGTGAGCACAAGACTCTGGGACTCCTCTCCAGAACCACAAAAACAGAAAAATAAAAATAAAGTACAATGTTGATCATAATATCATCTTCTGAAACACATCATATAACATTTAAGTCGTGTCTTTTCAGGTTCCACCTATTTTTGGTACTTGATCCTTTATTTATAGCTTGATACAGCAAGGCTAGTTTCCCATGAAGTCAGTCTCCAGCTCATTCCGTACACAGTGGGGCAACCAAGTAGGCCCTCTTGATGCTCTGCTTGGTTCGTTGGGAGTTTTGTGGCAGAGGCTGTAAAGTCAGTCAGTTTAGGAGCATGCCGAAAGCATGAGCTCAAGATTGTTCCAGAACATGGAAGAAAAAAAAACTTCAATTTATTCTCACATAGGCACTTGGATAAAACTCTGCCTTGCCAAATAAAACAAATATTTATTAGACTTATAGATGATTCTGGTTATCTGTATAGATGGCATCATTCAGGCATTTCAGATTAACAAAAAAACTGCTACAGAATAAAAATTAAATACACAAATTACCTAAGCAAAGGTAGATCATCTTCGCCATGAGCTCAGGCATTTAGTTTTCATTGCGTATTAAGCAATTCTTTTGTGAGACTGGAACTGAATTAACACTCATGGGTTGAAACAAGTGTCTCAGCAATCAAGGTGAATAGCAAGTACTCAACAAACGCTTGCTTGTATTTAGTGATTAACCTATCAATTGATGAGGTTGAAAAGAATTGTTCAAATCTGATTAAAGAAAGTAAAAGGAAAAAAAATAATGAAAAGGGAAATCAAGCTAAAGGATACTTTACATTCTAAATTTGCAATGCCATCATCCAATATTTCCTGCATAGTCTATCGTCTCATTCACCTGAATATCCATGTACTTATTTTCAGATTAAGAGCTCTGGCTTGTTTGTTTGCCTTTCTATTAAACCATTGTTTCTAGTAACATTATGTAACATATGGAGAGTTGTGTTCAATTGACTTTAAGGCCTAATATTGGAGCAAGAAAAAAAAGTGCTTGCGCTAATTCCAAATGATTTAATTGTTAGAATAATGACTTGGCTTATGTAAATCACTTCCATGCCCCAGGCAGTGGCAGCTGTGTAATCGGCTGTGATGAAGATTGTACTGGGAGACTACACAGGCACATTAAAGCTGGAGAAATCTGGGCTGGAGAGTCCACTTTGGGGCTTGATTTATCTGCTATGGTTATCTTTCGTATCACAGCCATTGGGAAACTGCCAGAAGCTACTGAAATATGCTGTGTATGTGGTACCTCAGATTCTTAGTTCCTAATTTAAAGCTAATAAAGTACACAGTGTTCTATACAATCTACAATATATTATGCTGTGGCTAATAAAAAAAAAGATAAAGTATAACCTTTGCTTGGAAAGCCATTTAATGCATCTCATAAATTAAAATGTTTGTTTTGAGTATTGCTGAATGGATTGTTCATTAGAAAGAAAACACTCTGGACTGAAACCAAGATTTACTCAAAAGAAGGAAAAGCAAATTATATCTATCCACACTATGCAGTGCCTTGGCATTTGCCATGTTTAGAAAGAAACACTGAACGGTACACCATTAAAACAATTATCTCTATTCATTTCTTTCTTTCTCTTCTGCTTCCTTCTACATGGTACCTGTGTATGACTTGGGAGGAATATCAAGGGTTTGGAAATACATCCATCTTAATTCAGACCCCAAGTCTTAGACCAGCCTTAATGCTCAATGCTCTATGCTCAAATAATATGAACAATCATTTTAAAGCTCAACTTTATCATATTTAAATGTGCTTCACCACAAAAATCTTTTGGGGCATGCTGAGGACTGAAAATGCATGGTACTCAGAATGGTGAATCACTACTGTCACCCATTCCCTCAGAAATAATTTTTAAGTTGTAAAAATATGAGCAGCAACTCTCTTCCCAGTCAGTTCTGTTCAAATCTCTCTGAGATTTGCAATGTAACATTTGCCCACAATGATGTAAAAGGCCAAGTATTAATCTTACGTCACGAAATAATTACTTGCCTAGAACTGAACCAGGGTCTGGAGACAACAGGTGCATAGCATCTCCTAATTTGAGACAGGAGCAATACTGAATTACCATGATAGCCACCGAGATGAGCCAAGCTCCGAGGGGGGCTCGGTGAGTGCTGCCTCAGTGGCACAGGAGAAATTGGACCCTGGAAGCCAGATGCACTCAACAAAAGAAGAGTAACCCAGGGAAGCCAGGAGAGGAACAGGTTAGAAGGGAACAGCAAAGGCAGACAGAGCAATTCTGCTGAGCACCATGGGTGGTTCTCCCTGTACATTCCAACGTGGGTTTCCCTGGGTATGCTATTCTCCTTGAAATGAATGAAGGCAGAGCAGTTAATTTTCAAAATATCAATTTTTATGTTGGTAATACACAGCAGTCAAAATATTTGGGACAAGAAAATCCCTAGTCAAGTATGTGGCTTCAGATTGCATGTATTGCTCATTAATAAGAATCGATATCCAATAAAAATTGTACAACAGAATCATAAAATATGGTTAAGTGACTAAAACTCTTATAATGATAACAGATTTAAGATATGATTCTTCATGTACAATTACGTGATTGTTATATATAAATTATATGCAAAATGTAAAAACTGTTTTATAATATACATTAAGAACACCTATTTTAATCACATATATAAGTGCTATGTATATAATAGTATATATAATAATGCTTTTATAGATAGATACCTAAAAACATGTCTGATGATATTGATTATAAATAACTGGCTTAAAACTCCCTGGTGAAAATCAAGGCTAGTTTACCTATTTTGCACATAGAATGATGACTATATTACGGCACTTAATGATTTATTGTATTTTAAAACATTTATTCTACAAGCTAAAGAAATATAACCTTTCCAAATTCTTCACAATATCCCCAATAAAGTAAATGTGGGATAAATACCATTTAACCTACGCTCTCAAATCTCCATCCTACACTTAATTTTGTTTATAATTAAGTTCACACAAACGTATCAAAGTTCTGATTTCCAAAAGCTCTAGTCTTCCTTCTAAAAAAGGAAAGTGGCCACAGGTGGAATTGTAACTGATAGAAGCTGTGCTGTTCTGTCTGTTTGGTTCAGCTATGTCAGGGTTGATTTGGCTTTGGTGCTAGCTACTGAACTCATGGCTTTGTTTCATGCTAAGCACATGCTAATTCTAAACCATATCTCCAGTCTGTTACTGTACTTCAAAGGCCATAGTCATATATTCCCAAATGCTCCACCTGACTCAAAACTTCTCATGTTTACAACACTAATAAAACTTGAGCCGGGCGGTGGTGGCGCACGCCTTTAATCCCAGCACTCGGGAGGCAGAGCAAGGCGGATCTCTGTGAGTTCGAGGCCAGCCTGGTCTCCCAAGTGAGTTCCAGGAAAGGCGCAAAGCTACACAGAGAAACCCTGTCTCGAAAAACCAAAAAAAACTTGAATGTAGGAAAAGTCCCATTCTGAGAATGAAATGTCTCCTTGTGTTGACAATGTTTGACTGCAGTTAATCTTGCACACTCATTCCTGAAAATCCGCTGGCTGACTATGAAGTCACTGGCCATGAAATTATTTTTATGAAGGCGATTGTGGCTTATTATCATGTGCAGTGATCTGGGCTCAGTCACCAGTGCCAAAAAGCAAAACAGAAAAACAAAGCCAATTGCATTGTTTGTTTATCAGCTGCCACTTCATAAACATAGTTTATTGTTCACGGGGCCTTTGACCAATAAAGTTTGTTATTAGAAGGTACAGACTGATCCGAGCGTCTGCAGAAGCCTGGACAGCTTAGCACACATTTTAAAAAGGAAAACACCTTATTTTCTTATAAATCCTGCAATGCTCACGACTAAAATTTCATTATGACATGAGAATACTGTTCTCTAAATTAAAAATAAATAAATAAATAAATGACTTCATTCTTTTGGAAACTCTAGGTGCAAATGAGAGGTAATAGAATTAATAACTCTAAGTGCAAAGTTCAGTGAAAATGCCCTCAGGGCTTCCAGACACGCTATAGCATTCAGCAGCTGAGCTGTCAGCAGCCATAGCGTAACATCGCAAACGTAATTATCATCTTTAGAGATAGGAATATTTTTTATTGTTTTTCTTGACCAGAGTGGGGGCTGCTTATTAATACGTGATTATTTTATGCACTTCAAGCTAGAAAAATGTCAGAATATATAAGATGAAGTTGAAGTTTAAAGAGCAGTTACATTCTGAGTCGGTGACTAAGCTGTAGAGAAAAACACAGACTCTCTTCCATGACGATTCTCCTCTGGAGCCTGCACTACCCACACTATCTGACGTTAGTGGTGCAATTCCGAAATGGCCTTTTATCTCGAGCTGTAGTGTGCCCCTGGAGGACTTCTGTCTGAGCAGACAGTTTCTGACAAGCTTCCTCCACCCACCTGATGAAACAAAGTACAGATTAAGATAGTGACAGAAGGCCCTGGGTCATACACCAGCCACTTATCCTTATTTACATCTGAATGTCACTGCTTCCTTGAGTACTGAAGACATTTTATCGTTTCTACTATGAGTCATCCAGTTGCCCAACTACTGGCCTACAGAACCACTGCTACCACCTTCACTCTGGCAGTTACTCTAAAACCTTTGATGAACGTGAGCACACACAATCACAAACACACGCTGTTTAAAATACAAGTTCGGGCCCCTCTCTTTTAACTCTGACTTATGAGGTCCTAGACAGTTTGGTGGGCAAGCGTTCCATGTGACATGAGTCTCGACAACATTCACTACGTAGTGCACTCTACTGAAATCTGCCAAGAACTGTGGGTTATTTGTAGGCTCTGCTGCCAGCCTAGGGAAATGTCAGATCTAGTTCCAGGGACAATCATGTCAACTAGTCTCAATAAATGTGCACACAACCTAAATAACCTTGTTTATCAGGGATTCACGGGAAACAGAGTGGAAAGACTTTCAAATTTATCACAAGCCATACATATGAGGTCCTGCTAAAGCTCTGTCATGTCCTATAGTAGAATATCATTTTAAGGTGTGTTACTTTTGTTTATGTTGCATCTGTTTAACTCTGTGAAGCTGTGTTACTATGCCTGTCTAAAACACCTGATGGTCTAATAAAGAACTGACCAATAGCAAGGCAGGAGAAAGGATAGTTGGGGCTGGCAGGCAGAGAGAATATATAGAAGAAGAAATGTGGAACGAGGGAGGAGGAGCCAAAGAAGGAGGAGGACATCAGAGGTCAGCCACCCAGCTACACAACCAGCAATGGAGTAAGATTTATAGAAGTAAGAGAATGGAAAAGCCCAGAGGCAAAAGATAGATGGGATAAGTTAAGGAAAGCTGGCAAGAAACTAAGCCAAGCTAAGGCCAGGCACTCATAATTAAGAATAAGCCTCTGTGTGTGATTCATTTGGGAGCTGGGTGGTGGGCCCCCCAAAAAAGGAGCAAAAACCTCCAACAACAATGGCCTGCCTGGGTATGACCTAGGCCCTTGACAAACACAATATGGTGTTCAATTGCAATTGCTGTGTTTCAAGACAAGGGGATAACAACTGGAACAAGTCAGGCTGTCTAATGTATTATTAATGGCACTGTGGGGATACATACGCAGCATAGAAAACATAAACAGAAGATGTAACGTATTTTGCATGCACTTATTGTGTTGACCTGCAGAAGACATGTTTTCAATTACTCAGTTTATATAATCAGAGACAGTGTACAAAGACAAAACATTGGTTCAATGTAAGAAATGGTTTCCTGAGATGCAGTACTTTCTAATCTAGGAGTTTTCAGGAATGTAATGTGGAGGGGTGAGAACAACATATAAGAAGATAAGTAACTTGTGAGAGACAGTAAGGAAGGTATCTGGCCAGTGAGTTTTTATTTATTAGTGCCTTGTTTTTTGTTTTTGTTTTGTTTTTCACCATTTAAATGTGACAAACAAGGTGCACAAAAATATCTTCTGCCTGCTTTAGATAAATCTGTGCTACCCATTCTCTGCCTATAGTGCTAAATAGGAGGAGGGAAAATTAATCCATATCAGGATAATAATGTCTACCTTTTGGGAAACTATTTACTAAGAAAAACACAGGATACACTAATACTGGATGTAAGAAGCAAAGGAGGGAGGGAGGGAGGGAAAAAGAGAAGGGAGAGGCTGAGGAAGGACAAAAAGGGATAAAGAGAAACAAGGTATTGTACCTTAGGTCTAGAACACCAGGAGCCTCCCAGATGATTGTCTGTGTTGTTTTTATTAGCTTCCTGTACTGTATCGTACATGATAAAAAATAATCCTTACCAAATACTTTCAAAAATGTAACCCTCCTCTTCATAATTCTTCCATTATCTTGTTTGAGTTCGTTATATTTTGGAAAGTTGCACCAGTTAGTTATGGAATATGTGTAAAACCCAAGAGCTGAATAACATGTGGGTGGTTAATCCCATGAATTCCAGTGTACAGTAAGTAACCATGAGGAAGCTGGTTGGTCATATTAAAATTCCCAATATCAGAGAAATAACATGAACCATCACTGAAATTCTAAGCAATCCCAGAAATTATCAAAGGTCACCCCATGCATTAGTTATTCATGGAAACTCACAAAAGGAAAGCAGATGCCAGATGTTGATAAACTCCTATTTGCTGAGTTTATTAACCAGATGCAGAAATTTACTTACTGCCTTAGTGCTTAGATACCACGGAGATATGCACTTTACAAAAATGCAGATAGGGAGCTAAATAGCCTCACTTGACTATGCATGATGCCACGTGACAGTGCATACTGAACAAGGGGCAGGCTTCTGCTTCATGTTTCCATTTACATAATGCAATGCTTTTTGACATCATGGAAATATATCATGGGATTGTACCCTGTTACATCATGCATAAGGTTTAGCCATGTGGTTTATATAAGCATTGAAAACAGAAGCATGGGGAAATGAGATGCACTTATAGACAAATCAAGATAGATGCAAATTGAAGTTACAAGCTGAAAATGCTCTCCTCTGGTAGGGCTGTGTGTAGAAAATGAATTAATGAGAATTATTTGCTGATGTCGGGGTTTTTTGAATAATTAAAAACAGTATGATAAAGGCAAAAATAAATGAGATAAAAATGAATACACTATTTTAAAAGAAATACCACAATCAGTCTTCATTCAAAAATATAAAGAATGTGATTACAAGCCCAGTGTCAGAAGTAAAGAGTAGATGCCTTAAGTATATATCATATACGTAATAATCAAGGTGTGCTTCATTAAACAGATTTTAGAAGGAAGCAGTTTGGGCCTAGCAACAATTATTTGCTTTGATAAATCTTGAATTTAGACTAATATTTTTAAGGTTTTTGTTTGTATTTTCAGACTATGTGGATTTATGTACACCACATGTATGCAGGTGTCTGCAGAGGCCAGAACAGCACATCAGATCTCGCAGAACTAGGATTGTAGGCACTTGCGAGCTGTCCTGTGTCAGTCCTGGGAACTGACCTCAGGTCTTCTGCAAGAGCTTTAAGTGCTACACTAATATTTTTAAAGCCTTCAACAAAAATAAAAATCAATATATTAAATAAACTGAGATTGGCAAAGCCATTTAAGATATGTAAAGGGTCATTTAGCATATGACCCTGCATATCAGTATTCCTAAAAATTTTACACTTTATCAAGACTGTATTAAACTAGCTCTGTATTGACCCCACACCTTAGATGTCATTATCATATAATGACATCTATAACATTTCTTTTAAGGTGAGAGAAAATTTTTCTGTACTTTATAAATAGGTCATGAGTTAATAACAACTGTGGAGGTAAAGGATAATCACCACAATGAATGGCAAAGCAAACCAACCCAGAAGGGCAATGAGCAAATCTTGAAGGGGTATAGGGTATAACACCAAAATAAAAGACAAGTGAATAGGAGCTAAAGGTACTGTTCAAAAGAGAAAGCAATACATGTTGGAGAAAATAGGCTGTAATTAATGAAGACATATAAAACAGATGCTGATCTAAGCACCTGGGAAAGCCCATCATATAAAAAGATGAGCAGAGTGGATGGGAGGGAGGCTGGAGGGAGGAAATAGGAAGAGAGGAGGGAGGGAGAGGAAACTGGGATCAGGCTGAGAAAAAAAATAATACTAAATTAATTATTAATAAAAACTAAGAAGATGAATGGTTGTTTTATTCTTAAAGAGAACATTTATCATGCACATCCATCATGTGATAATCTAAATTCTGTGATCCCATTAAAGACTAGGGGTATAAAGAAGTCAGGGGAGATATTCGAGATATCAAAGAGGGAAGAATGAAATATCCCTGAATGTAACCAATCACCTGGACGATAAAGAAAATTACAGGGGGTGGACACTAGCATAAAGCCTGGACCAGTTTCTCTCCCTGTAAGATCATTAAAAGACTGAAGATACTGAAAAATAAATGCAAAGGAAAGACCAACTGAGACATACACTCTGTAAAACTAAATTTGGGTCAGTCTTTTAAATGATTTTTACACATAGTAGCAGTTAAGTAGTAACACGGGCTGAAATAAAATTTAGAACTCTTGACTAATCAAAAAATATTCCATGGCAAGACATACTTCTCTGCTTTTAAAAAAAAAAACTGAATAGTTCTTTTCAAAAATTTTGAATAGTACGTTTTATGAGAACTGATGGAAAACGACAATAGATCAGTAAACAATAGATAACTACTGAGAAATTAAAAACACCAGGTGTGTGTGTGTGTGTGTGTGTGTGTGTGATGTACGTATATATTGACATGCTCATATGCATGCATGTGTTGGGGGGGAGAGTGCATGCTCATGGATGCATGTACATGGGACGGCCAGAGGTTAACTCTGATCTTCCTCAGTTGTTCTCCATCTTACTTTCTGAGATAAGGTTATTTCCCACAGAACCAGGATCTCACTGATTGGGTAGACTGGCTGACCAATAAGCACTGGAAATCTACCAGGACCTATCTCCCCCCGAGCCTACACACTAGAGTAAAAGAACCATCCTCCATGCCTATTTTTCACATGGGTGCTGGGGACCTGAACTTATTCATGTCTCCAAGCTTGGACAGCAAGCATTTAAACCTACTAACCCATCTCACCAACCCCAGAACTAGATGCTCTTTATTTCTAAAACTGAATTTTGAAAAAAAAAATGAAATGTAAAAATAAATGTATTTCCCAGAAGAAAAAAATAAACAAATAAAAGAACACAAAGAAATAATATTAAACAAATTAGTCCCTATTAAAAGCCATGATGATAAAGCAGGTACATATTTAAGCCTAAGTACTGAAATAAAGTCTGAAGGGGAATGTTCACATACTACTCCAGCATATCAGTAATGAAATGGATTTCTCACACATTGTGACAAAGGTATTCAGGATTTGTTCTAAAATAAACCGCATTATAAAGAATGACACATAAGACAAAATTACATTCACTTTGAAATACAAGTTAATAAAGATAAACTGTATATAAAATAACTATTTAGGAAGTTATTATAACAGTATTAATATCATTGAGTAAAAATTTAGTACATAATGTAAATAACGATGTATTCATCAGTACACTACAGAATAAGTCATTTTAATTACAAACCTACCTTAATGTCTCAAAATTGGAAAGGAGCTGTATGCATACATGCTTTGTAGAAAGCAAGCCTCTAGTAAGATTCTAGTATAGAGAAAGTTCACCACAGATTTAACATGTTTTTCTCACAGATGTGTGCTGTGTATAGGTTTGTGCATACAAGCCAAAAGGTATGTCCTGTCAGAAACGCTCATGAAGTCTCAAACTATGTTGAATATTCAATAATTTGTGGAACAAGAAATCTGACCATAGTAAAATTATGGCAGAAATAGCTAAGTAAAATCTTCTACAAAGAAAAAAATAAAAAGAAAAGGGGAAAAAAAAGACAAACCTCTATAAATGTTTAGAAAAGTGACCATGGAACATAGGGGAAAATCTTCATCCAAATGAAGAAGAGAGGAGGAGGGATGGAATAAAAACCAGAGTTTTACAATGAAAGTGTCAGTGTTTCAAACTGTCTAAAAATAAGTTTAAGATGGAAAAACATAAGATATTTATTAGAAACTAGGAGACAGAAAACAAAGTTTCGTTGAACTCAAGTTAGAAAAAATGATGAAAATGTATTTAAACAGGAAGGCTATTAATCAGGACAATAACAAAATAGTAAAAACATAATGTAGGGTCAAAACAACCTACTTTTTTTTAATAGAATGCAAAGTAAGCAGTTTTCTAATGAGATTAACTCAGAATTAGAATTCATAAAGAAAGAATTTTTGGATTAAAAATAGGTAATTATGTATAGAGGGCATAATAAAAATCATAAGGGAATGAAACAATGAATGTTTAAAAACATATACAGCCAATTATTTTTTTAAAGAAAATTTAAGTAAAATTTAAGAAATTTCAGCTGGGCATGGTGGCTCACATCTTTAATCCTAGCACTCAGGAGGCAGAGGCAGATGAATCTTTATGAGTTCAAGGTCAGCCTGGTCTACAGAGCAAGTTCCAGGACAGCCAGGACTGTTATATAGAGAAACTCTATCTAAAAAAAAAAAAAAAAAGAGGAAAAGAAGGTATTTTAATAGATAATTTACAAATTATTAATACATAAACTGATTAAAGAATTCCTTAAAGACAAGCATTCTGTTTCATATGGAAATATAAAAAAATGTTCACTATAGCAATAATTGAATAGGTAAAATATTTGAATCAACCTGAATATCTGTCTACCAGAGAACATTCAGTCATGGATTTTACAGCTGATTTCTAGACATTCAGAAAAGTTCTGGGTGTCAACAGAGTTTGGTCTCTAAAGTAAATCATTTACCATCCCCCCGACACAGACACACACACACACACACACACACACACACACACACCATATTGAAGAATGTATGTGTGATATGAAAAAAATCCAGAAAGATGAAGGACCTGAACATATGTGGTAAACTATAAGCACATCCTTTGAGTGAAAGCTCCGGATCTGGAATCCTGGCTATGGTGAAGGAAGGGGACGAGATCTATACAGAGCTGTTCAGCAGTCTACGTTCATAGCTGCCATGTGGTTTTCTTAAAAAAAAAAAAACACATACACACACAAAAAACACACACACACACACACATATATATAAACACATACACACATTTATATATATATATATATATATATATGAACAATACTGTTCTGAATATTCATTACAAGTCTGGGTTGTAAATACATAATTATTTCTGTATGTGTGTGGTGTGTATGCATGTATATATGCATATTTATATGTGTGTGCAGTATATGAGTGCATGCATGTATGTGTAGGCCTCATGTTTTATATATATATATATATATATATATATGACATATATATGGTACACACACACACACACACACACACACACACACACACGGTAATATAAGGTAAGATGTAAGGAATTTTAGAGACCACGAAGAGTTTGGGTCTTTGCCCTCTTCTGTATTTGGGATATGTCACAAAAGAAAAACAAACAGACAGAGAAATATCACACTTCATATATTTCTACAAAACACATGAAGTATAATATGAAATCACTACTAAAATATTAGTAATGTGATTAAAATTTCATACTAAATTGTGTTTAAATTCTTGACCTCTAGTTTCCTTGAAATGGCTACTTTATTATTCTCGATACTAGAAATAAACCTCTAATAAAACCCTTCCTCTAATAAAAATGTCAAACTTAAGATATAAACGTGCACATTTTCTCTGACTAGCAAGGGTTCTTCTCACACTTAACTCAGAAGCAATCATTTCCCCCACAGAACTGAAATAAAAGAGAAGAAGGATGCCACAGAGACTTAACTTCCAAATCCATCAGCCATGCCATTTGCTTGCAAGGTTGGTCACTGTTAAAAATGTTTCCTCATTTGTAAAATGACAACAATGTCCATGTCCTGATACTATTTTAAGGACAAAAGTACAATGTAAGGCACATTCTTTGTTCAGTGGTGCTTACGTATAACTTACTGATGGAAATAAATACACGAAAATGGGTCCAAGACAGTTTGTTTGAACTGCAAGCAGTGAACCGAAGTCCTTTAAAAGGTGAAGCTTTGCCTTATCCATCCCTGTTGCTCGAATTTCTAGCCTGACCCCAGTGAGATACTTCTGGGTTGCAGCAGTACTATTCCTACCAGCTGAGTGCTGGTGATGCTGTTTGAAATTAAATAGAAAGCTGTGTATTGCTGTTCTGTTCGGGGCGTGCTTTGGGGAGGGACAGGAAATGGCAGTGGGTGTCAAGAATGAGCTAGAGTCTGTGCTATAAAACAATGAGCAGCAATGCCGCATGCATGCCTTGGGCTTCAGAAGAGAGAAACACCTTATGGAATTCATTAGCTGTGTGGATTCCTCAGCCATGACTCTGTGGCAGCCTGGAGGATTGCTACAAAGTTGTCAGCAGGCAACTCTTTTGGTCACTGGAATCTAGGGTGACCCTTTCATCAGAGACCATTGGCTCTTCTTCCTTTTTTTTTTTTGGTGTGTGACTCAAAGGAGTCTTTGCTCATTTTAAGATAGATGTGAAAAAGAGAAGAAAACACACACCACAATTTCACTAACATTTTTAAGCAAAGCTAGAATCCAGTCTTCTAATCCTTCCAAAGTGAAAAAGGGTTCTGTATCTAAAGTTACTACATTCATTCTCACATAAACTGTGATGGTTTACATGCTGTAAATCCACGCAGCCAGTCTGATTTACAAATACCCGAAGTAGAATTATATACCTTAGTTTCTATCTTTTGAATGTCTGACTTTGGAGACGACTTCTGTAACCATCGTTGTCTGAGAGACAAACGAGATTGCATGCACCACTTTGCCATCTGCAATGTATTTTTATATTAATTATGCAAATTAATACAACAAACTTCTAAAAGAAGCATCGCTGTCATCATCTTCCTGATGATGAACTTAAAACCAAGAGAAATGTGAAACTATCTAAGATCTAATGTAGAATAACTAGGAAGATTTCCAACCCACTGTTGCTAACTTACATTTCAAATCCCTTCATGTAGCTTAGCGTTTATCACTACATGAAGATATACAGAAAATTGAAGTGTTCCTTTAATTTTAAAACTACAATTTTTTACGCTGTTTTCACTTGAGGAGAGAAGATTTTGTATCTCTGCGTTTGATTAGGAAAAATAATAGTTTCCTGGTGTTGCTAGAATAAATCACACAAGGAGAGTTGTTTAAAACAACACAGATGCATTATGTTACAATGCAGAGGTAAGAAGTTAAAAATGATTCTGTTGGGGCCAAGGTGTCAATTGAGCCTCTGATGAGGGTCTACAGAAGGATCACATCTTCCCTTTCCAACATCAAGAAGCTGTCCACATCACTTGGCTCATGGCCTTGCTGCCTCCAAGGTCAGCCATGATCAGGGAAGTCCACTCCATTGCATCTCTCCAAGTCCACTGTATTGCACTTAGAAGGACCCACATTATTACATGGAGCCCAGAAGAATAGGGTAGAGAGTAATGTCAATATTAACCATAAAAGAAACCATTAGTCAAGGAGAAAGACTAGAAACTTCTCTGACCAAGCCAACATGCACGGGACAGAGCATGTGAGAGAAAAGCCAGCACTAAGCAAATGAGCCATAAAATATTACAACCCTCTCTGCTTGGAGCCACTGAGCCTCTGATCTTTCTCCCAGTTCTGACCTATTTCCTTTCTTGGGAATGCTCTCTTTCCTAATAACTTGTCTTTCTCCGCCACTATCCATATATCCACATTCTTGTTCCAGAACAAAAGAAATGTGGAAATACCAGAAAGTACTCATTAGATCCCATTAAGCACCTATGGCACAGATCACAGTCTTCTCATCTCAAGAATCTTCACTTAGCACCCTCTGCTAATGCAGAGAAGTATTACCATGTAGGAAATTGTTCATTATCTAGGTCATAGGACATGCTCATCTTCATGGGTCATCATGGGTTATACAGGTAGGTTTGAGTTACCAGAAATCTCTAAGTGAGCCAGGTGTGGTGGTACACACCTTTCATTCTAACACTGGAGAGACAGAGGCAGACAGATCTCTATGAGTTCCAGTCAGGTTGGTCTACTTGGTGAGTTCCAGGACAGCCAGGGCTATGTAGAGACACCCTGTCTCAAAAAAAAAAAATCTATAAGTGTGGGATGAGGGTGAATAAGTAGAGAAATATAGAAAAGTTTAGTGTTACTGATACATTCTGAGGAGGAATGTTAGGACTTTCTCTAACTAAGTATGGGGTACATGCCTATGATACAAGCATTTAGTAACCTGGAAGACTACGAGTACCACAACACTGTAGGTTACATAGTGAAACGGTGTGTGTGTGTATATGTGTGTAACTTTTTATAGTATACCTACAATTCTTAATACAGATTGCCTTATCATCTACATCAATGTATGCATTCACATAGAAGCCAGTTTACTTAGCAGACTGTCTATATTCTATTGCTACTGTTGAATTTAAATACATTAATTTAATTAAATTAATCATCCTATATTTGATGATTAGCAAGTCTCACCTGCTGTTCCTAATCCATGGAGATGTAAACACTCACAGATGCATACATATTACCACACAGATGGGTAGTTAAAAAGTTAAGAAGCTGCCTCCCATAATATGTTCATGTCCTTCCAATTTCAGCAAGCTCCAACTTCCAGCATCAGCATCTGCATTTTGTTGCTTGAGTGTCTCTCTTACTGCCAAAGTTCATGATGCCCGTTTCAGGAAGGATGGACATTTTGGGGATTAAAGACCCTAAAACAGCCCTTGGCTGTTTAACCAGTGGCTAACATGAACTGGTGAGTAAACTTAAAACACTTCAGTCCCAGAACTTTCAGTCCGGATTTCACCTAGGCACATGTTCCGCACCATCTTCCAGAGATTCCCCCACAAAATTAAGCCTCAGGTACTCTCAGCGGCAACCCTCTCCTACTCTGTCCCACTTTGTCATCTCCTTGCCAGCTACCCTGGAATCCCTCCCCCTGAAAACTCCTCCTTCAAATATGGCTTAACGTTTACTTCCAGGAAAAAGTTAAACTAAGATAATCGCAAATATTTATAGATAACTCCATGACTGACTGATATGCTATGCAACTTCTAAATGGTAATACTTGCACATGTGATCAGATTTTCTCATTTTCTTCCATTGTTCTTTGCTTGCCTGTGTTGTTTTGAGACACAGTCTGACTATTTAAACCCAGGCTGGCCTTGGTCTGGGGACCCTCTTTTGCTTCCACCTCTCCACTGCTGAGATTACTGGCATGTGCCACCATGTGCAGCTGCTCTTTTGTGGAGCTCAGCATGAACCTAAGGCCTTGAATGTGCCTGGCAAGTATGTTACTCAGATATTCATATTGCCTTAGTCCATTTTTGATGTTATTGAAATCTACTTGACTGTGGCTAATCTACAAAGAACAGACATTTGTTTGGCATATAGTTTTGAAGGTTAAAAGACAAAGATCAGATAGTCCCAAGGGGTGTCCTGTGAAGGCCTTCTGGCTAAGCCACCCAATGCGGCAGATGGCATCTACATGGCAAAGAGTTCAAATGGAGAGATAGGAAGGGGAAGCGTGAGGAACAGGAACCAGGCTCACTGCTAAAGTGCAGCCTGTTCCTGTGGAAACTTAGCCATCCTTCGAGAACCATACTAGTCTCTTCCAGGAGTAATACTCACCTGAGCGAATCATCCCTTAGTGTATAACAGTGCTGAGATCAAACTCTGACTGTCACATGACACTTATTATATTACCCTAGGTAAATTGCTGATTTTTACAATCTATTAAATCATAATAATGACATTAAAATTATAATGGCATTCCAAGGTCTTATAAAAGTTTGCTTTTGAATGACGATAACTAAATGTTTAGAGATCTGTTAACGTCAGAAATCATTTTAATCTGTGAGTGGCATGTGTCACTAAACCTAACAGAATCAGGAGGGTTTCAAGGTTACACAAGAAGTTTCAGGTCAAGTTCAATTATAAAGTAAGACCCTGTCTCAGAAGAGAAAATGATATGAAGAAGGGAAGGAAGAAAAATATATTTCAGTCTACGTTGTGAGCATTCAACTATACACAGCTATGAATAAGATCCTTCAAAGCTTTGAAGTTTTTTTTATAAATAGAGACAAAATCAATTAGGAAATGTGCAAATAAATAAAGAAATAATCAAAATGATTCTGGAAACAAACAGAGGACTGTAATAGGAACTTGGTGGTTAGTTTGGAAGAGAAAAAGAAAATATACCCCCCCCCAAGGAATTGGCATTGAAGCTGGAACCTCAACAAAAGGCAGATCCAGCCATGCTCATCTAAGGAAGAACATTCCAAGCTCTCAGAAAAGAATGCGATTACAAAACAGACAGAGAAAAAGCAGCATTCTTCTGAAAATGGTGTATGTGGCATCGTGGTGGGAATAAAACTCACAGAAGTTCTTAATGCTCAAAGCAGGATGAGTTGTATTCTCCACGGTGGTAGCGTATGTCTAGGGTTGGTGTTACTTCACAATTAGTGAAAAATTCTGTCTTCTGTGGATAGATTTGACTTGAATATGCAAAGGAATGAAGGGGGAAAAAAAGAGACCACTTAGGTTTTTCAGCAATCATGAGAGCAGGGCAGGGAATAATACTATCCCAGTCTAGGAACAGCAACAGTTGAAATGTATGAAACACATGGATTTAAGATACAGTTTAGAGAAAGAGAAAAGCTGACTAACTGATAGATTACTCGAGGGTTGCAGGCAATAACATTAAACAAAAAAATTAATGGTTTTCATAAATTCATTTTAATTATACACACATACTCAATGTCTGGCACTTAGGAAGCACCCAGTAAATGAAATGGTAACCAGGTATGGACAGAAAGAGAATTAAAATATAGACCAGTTAACTGAGAAAACAAGGTGAGTGTACACTAATAGGCAGCAAAATAAGGTAGTGGATAAGACAATTATTTCTTAACATAATTTTTTTCTCCATGGAGATATCCATAATCTAGGTCCATCTAACTAGGTGGTTGGGTTTTGTTGTTGTTGTTGTTGTTGTTGTTTTGGGGTTTTTTTTGTTTTTGTTTTTTTGGTTTTTTGGTTTTTCAAGACAGAGTTTCTCTATGTAACAGTCTAAGGTGTCCTGGAACTCACTTTGCAGAACAGGCTGGCCTTGAACTCACTGAGATCCGCCTGCCTCTGCCTCCCCAGTGCTGGGATTAAAGGCGTGCACCACCACCACCACCACCACCACCACCACCACCACCACCACCACCA
>CABHPP010137084.1:0-29404 GCA_902168425.1 Peromyscus attwateri | reverse complement strand
CACCACCACCACCACCACCACCACCACCACCACCACCACCACCACCACCACCAGCCTAAGTAGGTTGTTAATGTTAAATCTACAAAAAGCCAGCAGGGTGGTGATGGTGCACACCCAGGCAGATCTCTGAGTCTGAGGCCAGCATGGTCTACAAAAAAAATTACAGAACAGCCAGGGCTGCACAGAGAAAAACAAAACAAACAAAGAAACAAAATCTATAAAGTCACACATATGACACTAGTCTTCAATGTAGTACATGTTAATTGTGAACTGAATAGGTAATAGTCACTATCAAAGTTAGAAGATGTGAGATCCCTGAATCTGTGCTTATATGAGCATAGACACTATATTACAAGGCATTCCATCAAGACCAAGAGTTTGATCTGTTAACAACTATGACAAATAGGCACAATCAAAAGCAATGCTTAGACTCTCAATAAAAAAAAAAATATTGGTTCAACCATAGGCAACTGAATTCTAATGTAAATTCTAAAGTACACATTAGAGAGATTAATGAACTCAAAATGCTATCCTCAACACACACACATACACATATAGAACATGTTCTTCATCATCTTGTGATTAATTTTTAAATGATCTCTCTTCTTCTGAATATATCTTTTGCTGCCTTTCTTCATAGCTTCCTCAGAGTCTAAATTTTTTCACATTTCCTTACTATATGATTATTCTTAATTTTGATGGGCAGCAGGCCTCTTTAAACAACATGAAACTATCACTAACCTAATGATTTGGCACCTTGGCAGCCTTTGTTAGGACAACTTACATTCAGAAAGTCTATAGAGTCAATGTCTTTTAGGAAAACATTGCCTCTTTTTCCCCTTTGTTTCCATAGAGGTGAATGCACAACCTCACTGAAAGTTTTCTGTGTTTCACAATCTGAAATGATGTAGTCGACATCTTAACATTTTCTTACAGTAAACATCCACTCAATAACATATGCTTGTTTATTACAACAACCTAAACAAAAAGCGTTCACTCTAATGGAATGTAGCGAATGGACAAGTGTGTGATTAATGGACAGAAACGAGTAACACAGGATTACATAGTTGAAGGCTCATTTTGGTGAAATAATCTTTTAACTGTCTCTGATTTTCTTCATAGGTTTTATTTTCTAATCATCCTGAATTCTGATGCACCATATTGCCTTGCTGCTACACCAACTGGACATCAGAGTTTTAGCATGCTTCTCAGCACTAAACTTGTATTTAGATGAACAAGTACCAAGCATCAATCACAGAAGACAGTCCTGAGCATCAGGGCATGCACACTTTCAGTCTTGGCAGCTGGCACTAGAAAACGTCCATCCTGACAAAAACTAAATTAAATGTGATTATCCATCTTGATCCACGTCAGGAAGGATATAAGGTGCATCTGTCAAGTCAACATCATTCTGAACTTGGTGCTTTGCTTGGCAGGGTAACTTGTTTCCAGGAAATTCATTTCTCTTCCAAATCTGGTTGTTAGTCTGTGAATACAGTTTATAACTTATATGCAAAGACGGAACTCTTTCTGTAATGGCCACTTCTTAGTTTGTGTAGAATTTAAATACCAGACCTCATTGCTACCTGTGTTGTCAAATGTTTTTCTCTTGTCAGGCTCATGTTCAAATCCTTTTCTACATAGCCACCATCAAGTGATCATTCTTAGAACTAAACCAGCCTTGATGCAGGGGGAGGGGCTTGGACCTGCCTCAGCTGAATGTACCAGGCTTTACTGACTCCCCATGGGAGGCCTTACCTTGTCAGAGGAGGGAATGAGGGATGGTTTGGGGAGAAGGCTGGGAAGAGAGTGGAAGGAAGGAAGAGAGGGGGAATGTGGGGTTCGTATGTAAAATGAATTAAAAAATTCCTAATAAAGAAAGAGAAAAAGAACTGAACCAGGCTTCTTTGAAGCATTCATCCTCAATTAAGACTTGCTCAGCTCTGTGCTTGACTCCTGAGCTTATGTCATCCTGAACAAGGCCACTAGTAACAGGGCTAAGGGGAGGGGGCGATGACTCAGTCAGTGAGGCACTAGGTGCACAAGCAGAGGACCAGAGTTCGGATCTCCAGTGCCCACATGAAAGCTGGGCATGGTACATCACTGTAATCCCAGTGTGAAGACAGAGAGAGGAAGATTCCCGGGGCTTACTGGCCAGCAAATCTAGCCAATCAGTGAGCTCCTGGTTCATTGAGATATCCATTCTCAAAAAACAATGTGGATAGCATTTTGAGGAAGGTACCCAGTACCAACCTTTGGCTTCTGGCTTCCAGAGGTATGTGTAACTGCATGGACACATGCACGCACACACACACACACACACACACACACACACACACACACACACCAGAGTTGCAATCACTCATCTATAAATCAGCTATTATTGAATTACATTTAAATGCCTCTGGAGAATTTCTCATTGAAAGGAATAGGACTTTCTGCTAAGAAACTATATCCCAGTTATCTATGCTAAAGAAGAAAAGACCAAAAGGCAAAACTGAATCAAAAAGTTATAAATACATGTGAAACTAAGATAACTTCCTGGAACAAAATCTCAAAGATATACATTGTATTAGAGTGCAGCACTGTCAGAATTAATAGCCCTTATTTATTAGATGAATAGAAGAGACTAGAAATCTTCACCTGTGTAGAAAATTTTGGACTTAACCCATTAGTTCACATCATCATGAAATACTTGTTTCAAAGATGTCATATGGATATATCTCCACAATACATTAAGATTAAATAAGAAATTAGGGAATTTAAGGAAGCAACACATCTTGATTCAAAATACAGCTGGTACAATAACAAAGCACAGCTCAAACAAAAGCTGTAAGGAGGTGTCATTTATGACTTGAGTGACAGTGTGGACAGTGAGGAGATGGGATGCTGATGTCACCGAATAGGCAAATGAAAAAACTAATCTCAGTCCCTTCCCTTTGCCCTGCACAAATACTATAGGGGAGCTATAAATATAAATGTGAGAGTAAAAGTAATCAGACATCTAGAAAACTGTTCTCATGACATTGGGCATACACAGATTTTTTTTTTTAATGCAAGGCACAAAGTCAAAGTAAATAAGAAAAAAAAAACTACTCAGTATTAAAATTAAGAAACTTGGGCTCTTAACTTCATCACCAACATTCTTTAAACCTCTTGTTTTAAGCAGGGAGCCATCCTAGTGCCTCACATAGAATACAATAGAACTACAATAAATCATACATTAATAAATAATAATGATTTATTGTATTTCTATTTATTCTAAAATGAACACTATTCCTGTTTTGAGATGAATATTCTCTAGAGATGGAAAGCATAGGCCCCTTTAGACAATGAACAGATCCTTGAGGCTCATATCAGAGACTCCAGTACTTGGGAGAAAGGGGCAACACCTGGGAAATACCTTCACGACTGAGTCAAGAACACTAGATTATCTGATGATTTGAACGTAGAATAAAAATGAAATAAATAAAGAAAAGCTACATGGAGTTCTACTTAAAACAATTTAATTTGCTGCAGTTGAATGAGCTGGAGAAAGCTGTGTGTAGAGCAAATTTGACCAAGAAGTGAGGATTCCATTAACTTGGTTCTGAAGGTGTTAAACATGTTAGAGTGATAATATATAATAAAGAACTGATGGTATTATAAAGTTAAGAAGGTAGATTCAGACAAAGATGGAGAATTCAGGAAAATTTATAAAGTGAGAACAAGAGAAATCACTGACAATGAGTGGAGATTTAAATAAACTAATCAAATTAAAAATCAAAGTGGATATATAATAGATATTTCCATATAAATAAGGTAAAGGGGGCGGGTAGATGACTGAGCCAGTGAGGTACTTGACACATGAGTGTGAAGACATGAGTTCAATCCCCAGTTCCCAGTAAAGATGTGGCGTGGTAGTATATATACCTAACAGTGCTGGGAAGGAAGAGACAAAAGGATACCTAGGGCTTGCTAGTCACCTATCCTAGAAAACTGTCCAACTTCAAGTTCAGTGAAAGACGTTGTTTCTAAAGACAGGTGAAAATGACTGAAGAAGACATGGGACACTAATCTCTGGTGTGCAGTCACACACACGCGCACACATCACCACCACCACCACCACCACCACCACCACCACCACCACCACCACCACACGGAGACATGCTAAAAGAGAGAAAATCAGCAAATAAAACAAACAACAACAAAATAAAACTAAAAAATGCTTGAGTGTATGCAGGGAGAGCCAGCAGGGTAAATGGGCAAAGGTAATTAGTGAGTTAAAACAGTATCACTAAAAACAAAAGCTACACAAAAAGAATCAACTATTTGTAGATGTTGTTAAACAAAGTGGGAGCGTTGTTAGAGTCTTAACAACTCTCTCCCTGGAGCCATAACTCCTCTATCCTGCTCCAATTGTCTAGGAAGCAGTATTTCTCTACGTTGCTTCTGAAGGCTGCTGATCAACAATGGTCAGCTTTAAACTCTAGGGGCTCCTGAAACTATTCGAACTAGTCAATCCTGAACGATTTAAATCTCCTGCTCTTGCCTTTTCCATAGAAATGCCAATGAACACTGTGGACCACACTCTCCCTTCCCTCCTGATCTCTGCCACCTGAACAAAACTTAGCATTTTCTCCAGCCTAGGAATTAACAAAACTAGTTGTTCTATGTTTTTGTTTTTTAAATAAAACTCACATTGAAATCTAATCCTCAGTGTAGTGGTGTTCAGGGACTTTGGAAGTTAACTAGATCTTGATGGTGAAGTCTCAGGAATGAGATAAATACAGGTCTTGATCAAGGTTTCTATGGCTGTCATAAAATATCATGACCAAAAGTATCTTGGGAAGAAAAGTTTTTGTTTGTTTGTTTGTTTGTTTGTTTTTCCAGCTTAGAGATTACAGTCCATTATGAGGAGAAGTCAGGGCACGAACCAGGCAGGAACTTATGAAGATGCTTATTACTGGAGACAATGGCTCTGTTCTCATTTTTTGCTCAATCTCCTTTCTTAGACCCCCTGAACCACCTGCCTAGAGGTGGCACCACCACCAATGGTCCATGGAAGGGTACTGCTTCCTGGTTTGCTCTTCTTGACTTGTTCACACTGCTTTCTTAGACCACCCTGGACCACTAGAACTGTGAACAATAAATTTCTGCTGTACCCAGGTCTCAGTCCTAAGGTATTTTGTTACAGTGGCTTGAACAGAGTAAGACATCCTGTTACCGTGTATGGATAGAACACACTCCACCCTATTTCTTAGACCAGTGGTTCTGAACTTTCCTAATGTTGCAACCCTTTAATATAGTTCCTCATATAGTGATGACCCCTAACCATAAAATTACATTTGTTGCTACTTCATAACTGTGATTTTGCTACTGTTATGAATTGTAATGTAAGTATCTGAGATGCAGGACATCTGATATGGGACCCTTGTGAAAGGGTTGTTCTATCCCAATGGGGTTTCTACCCACAGTTTGAGAACCACTGTCTGAGACCTATTAGCATAGAACACTTGATTTGTTCCTTATCTGTGTCCTTATGTGACTGACAGTGACGTAATAAAAACAGAGTCGACGGTCGGGCGTTGGTGGCGCACGCCTTTAATCCCAGCACTCGGGAGGCAGAGGCAGGCGGATCTCTGTGAGTTCGAGGCCAGCCTGGGCTACCAAGCGAGCTCCAGGAAAGGCACAAAGCTACACAGAGAAACCCTGTCTCGAAAACCCCAAAAAAAAAAAAAAAAAAAAAAAAAAAAACCGGGTCGGATGCCTTTTTTTGACTTCGTACCATGAAAGTCATTGGTATCTTTAAAAAGAGATATTTTTATCTATATGTCCTAAGTGTGAAGTTAACAAGCACAGATAGCTTTAATAAATAGGTGCTGGGATGAGCTTCATTTGTTCCTGTGAGCCACGACAGGAGTGTAACTCATACTTATGGACTTAACAATTTTGGCAAGCACTGGAGAATGAACCAATGCTTTATTGGAACTGAACACAAACCTAAATCGCTGTTTTAAATGGACTTCCTTGCAAAGTGCTAAGGAGCAATAGTTTGGGTAAAATGCCCCACATGGACCCCAGCTGGTAGCACTATTTTGGGAGGTTTTGCAAACTTTAGGAGGTAGGCCCTATATGGAGGCAGCTGGTCACTGAGGGAATGTCATTGGGATTTCTTGAGCCTAGACTTTCTGTCCCTCCTTGTCTCTGCTTCCTATTTGCCATGAGGTAAGTATAATAGAATCTGCCACATGTTTCCACTGCCAGGATGTTCTTCTTCACCAAGGGTCCAGAAACATGGGATCTCTATTAAATCATGAGCTAAAAGTAGGTCTTTCCTCTCTTACATTGTTTGCATCAGATACTTTGTGACAACAATGAGAAAAGCATGCATTGTCTTGTTTCCCAACAAACAAAAAGATGTATAGTTTCTCCAGGTTACAGTCAAGGAAGCCCAGACTTAATGGGCAGAAAAACATAAACTTCCTAAGGTGCCCAATTCAAACCTAGATCTGACTCCAAAGTCCATATGATTTCAACTACCTAATGCTCTCTACTAATAGTTCAAAATATAATGATTAAAGATAATATACTTGAATTATTTGGGAGTCAAATCCAGGTCGCTGTACTTAATAAAAATATTATTTACCTATAACCCATAGTAAATAAATTCAGTAAAGTATATTCTTATAATGCTTGGGAAGAAATCCTTATTCGTTAAAAATAAGTCTTCAGGCAATTTCCAAAGTATCAGGCAACTACATAGGACTATAAAACAGCAATTATGAAAATTAACATAAAGAAAATGTTCAGTCTCTTGGATGTTAGTTGGCCGCTATACCTTCTATTGCAATAACCTCAAAATACCTAGAAGAGTTACACCAGCAAAAACCAGGTCCACTTCTCTCTGAAGCAACTGAGTGGCCTCGGTAAATATTATTGCTTCAAAATGGGAATCTGTGCTTTAAAAAAAGACCTTTTGTTATTAAAAAAAAAAGTATTTTACAATATATCTGGCAATTATATTTGGCTACTTAGAAACTTTCATTTCGAATTTGGCAAGTCATTTTGGATGAAAAACAGTAAATTCTAGTATTACTAAAACTGTTGTTATGGAACCCGTTTAAGATATTAGTCATCAAAATGACTATTTAAAATATATTTAGCAGGTTTGTTTGGCTGCCTATGAAGTCTCTTTTACAATGTGACCTGGTATTTCCAGTGACCACAAAGGGCACTGCCCCAAGACAACAGAGCAAAATAAAGCCCCAAGGTAGACATCTCCGACAGGAAATAAAAATAGCACATAACATGTTTCAACTTTGATATTATCTACTTCTGGGGCCCTGTCTCTAAAAAGAATAACTGAACTATTTTAGAAACCAACACACTGTTCAGTGGTTCTAAAAGATTACAGTTTAAGGTTTAATAAAAATTGTGGAACTGCACTGGGGCTGGTGGACAGTGAGGTTCCTCATGTGTGTGTGATGAGCACCTTTGTGTGCACAGGGCGGCCATTCTCACGGGACTTCACACGTTCTCATGAGAATCATACAACATCCTCTTACTTCACACTACATGAAAGGTAGTAGTAACTGATAACTGTGCAAGCATTGCCTCTCTTACAGCAATTGTTTAAACATCTTTTAAAACAGGACTCAGTGGTAAATGTAAATTCTAATGTGGACACCAACAGTCCATTTGGACAGCCATACTATGAAAAACAGTTCAGAACATTAAGGGCACACAATCCAATTGCAGATGAAAATTCAAATAATGTAAACTAGTCAAATCCTAGAAAGGAAATGAAGTGGGAAAATGTTCCAATTGGAAATGTTCTTGAAGGAATAGATGTTTTCATCTGTTGTTGAAGTGATTTCCATGTCCAAGTCCCGTTATCCTTGATACGTGGACCACTTAGCGAAAATGTGTTTTACATATGGATGATTAAGAATTAGAATATTAGAATAATAGGAAGCTGGAGAGATGATGGCTCCATAGTTAGGAGCACTTGTTGTTCTTGAAGAGGCTCTGGGTTCAGTTTTCAGCACCCACACGGTGGCTAGCAACTGTATGAACTCCAGTTCCAGGGGATCTGATATCTTCTTCTGACCTCAGTGGGTACCAGGCAGATGTGTGGTAGACATATGTAATGCATATGGACAAAAACAATATATACACATAAAAATAAATAAACCTACTTTTTAAGAATTAGAATGATAAAATCAATAGGGTTAAATATCAAGGATACTAAGGAAATACAGAAACGTGTTCCAATGTTTCATTAACATCACAAATGCACTAAATACATTTTTTAGCTTCCGGTTTTCTTAATATCCTTTGTTAGTGGGTAAATCATAGAGTTCAAGAGGGACACACGTACATACTGTTGAACACACATGAAGAATTCCAGAGTTCCCCAGTGGAACCAACAGTATAGGAATCCACTTGAGAAAAGGAAGCATTACTTTCCTCCTTAGAGACTGCATTGCATGTGTACCTGGAGTGTCACAGTAGTGTCAAAAATATAATCATACACCCAACTTGATTACTTGGCTTTTTTTTGCTATAATCACATAGCACTTTTCATACAAACACATGTAAAAACTGAGCATTCCGACTGAAGCATGCTAGGTCATGGTCCATACAGTAGGCAATGGAAGGAAATCCTTAGGGATAATTAATATTGGAAATTTTTCTGCTTTCAACCTCGTACATAGAAAATAAGAAAGTGAAAGAATGTGGAATATTCTTTGTTACAGAAAATAATGTAATAATAACCTAATTTGATTTTATTTGACTGAAACCTACATTGTTTCAGTACTTTTTGAGAGCAAGCGCCTTCCTAAGATTTTCCTTTCTCTATTGCTCATCTACTTTTGACACTAAAATTAGTGAGTTAAAATCCTCATCTGTATGAATATTTCATGTAAAAATGCTCTCTGCAAATTAGGTCTTAAATCTTTTGCACATGAAGAGTCATATTAAGTACATTGCACATGAGTAAGTCATCTTACTCAAAACTCAGTGTTTCAAAAACATTAACTTTGTCAGTTATTCTAAAAAGAAAGCTTCAAGATCATAAGCCACAAAAAGGGGAAATATCTAGAAATCAGCAACAAAATGCGACAAATATTACCCATATCCTGTGAGATTCCATTTCTTCCTGACAAGGAAAATTTGAACATCTTTGAAATCACTCATCCTTTGCTTCTCAGCCTATCTTGACATTAATGATGACAAAAAGACAGTTTTGATCAAAACTGAGAAACTTTTGTCTTTTTGTTGGGGTACTACCCCCACCCCCCACCCCATCCCGGCTCCATTAATCTTTCCTTGCAATCAGCTATACTGTTACAGAGGCATAAGAGTCCCCGCAATCATGAAAGGGGAAACAGTAAAGAAAACCACACTCATGCTAAAATGAACAAGTGAAAAGGAGACTGAAGTCTAGAGCATTGACGAGATACAACGGAGAAGTCATCTATGTTATACCATATCTTAGCCACCCACTGAGGTTGTTTGGTTATTGTATAAAAATAAACTCCCATTTCTTTAATGACTGAGATGCAACTTTTGTTACCTGCACCCAAATCTCAATTTAACTGATCATCTCAAATTTTTGGTTAAATCGTTTGAAACTGAAATAAAATTATTTCACGGTTTTGCTGTAACTATTAAAAGTTCTTTCTAGTATCAAAGAACAGGCATATAGAAGAAAGCTTGAGAAAGAAGAGTTAAGTAAGAAAACTAAAAGCAAACTGTTAAACTGTATAAAGGCAAGGAGGAACATGAGAAGGACAGCACTTGATCAATGAAAAGCAGCAATGATTCTGTGATTTCAGCTGATTCATTCAGATGGGGTTATGCTCAATAAATATTCATTTAAAAAGCTAATTTTCAGAAACTCAGACGTACACTTATAAAGATAACTTCATTTCAGATAAAAATAAATGGCAATTTAATATTCCATGCTTGTGAAACTTACATGTCCTCAGCAAATTTCTAGGGGAGAAAAAGTAGAAACCATAATCATCAATGATACATAATTGTAAAGTAGATTTATGCCAGACATATTATGTACTTCTTAAATAATAAACACTCTAGGACCACCTAATTTACATCACTGCAAATGATTTCAATAGAGTGAATACAAAATTAAAGTTCTGGTGGATGTTTTATCTTGTGAAACTCAATGATAGTTTTAAATTTTAATTTTATACATTAGTTTTTAAGTAATATCGAAAGGAATATGTGGTGTAGCTAATAACTGCAGAAGCCTAGACACCAAAGGAGAAAAAGACATCCTGTCAGCCCTTCAGCAACTGTGTACAGTTAGGGCAATTAGTCCATATTAATGGAGTTTGTCGAATGTTCACAACAAACAAAGTGTAGACACCACATAAAATAAAAGAACATGAAACTAAAACTTTACTAATCAAGAATCAGAATGAAATGAGAGATTTTGCCAAACATGGTGACACACTCCTTGAATACCGACACTTGAGAGGTAGAGGCAGAGGCAGGTAGATCTCTGAATTTGAGGTCAGCCTGGTCTATAGAGCAAGTTCCAGGAGAACCAGGGATATATAGGAAGATGCTGTCTCGAAGTTTTTTTTTTTAAAAAAAAGATTGCTTTCCCTATATAAGCTCAATAGAGATGTCATTCGGTGATCTAGATTATGTCTTAAAGGGAAACACTAAAACAGGTTTTAATTAACATTGCTTCCTGTACCTGACTTGATTTGTATCCTGTAGACTGCCAAGTAAGAATATTCTCAAAATCAATTGCTCCTGCTTCAGACCAGGACAAGCGATGGGGCAATTGATCTGATTTAAATAACTGATACAGTCAAAGTGCCTTAACATAGGAAATATGCTGCACAAATACTGCCGACTCAGAGGAAGTCTAACGGGCAACCAAATGGGAAATGTTCTGGCGGAAGTGATTTTAGAAACATGTCCAGGAGTTCAAATGAACAATCCTTAGCCCAAAAGAGAAATGAGTACGTTGGAGGGAGAAGGCTTACCAAGATTCAAATCTTGAATTATTTTAAATGTGTTGCTGCCTGGCCTGTATTCTCCAGCTCCAGTTTATGACTTAGAAAAGAATTTAATTGAAAGGAATGTACCAAGTCTATAAGTAAATTATTAGAAAAATTATATTAACATATATAATATTTTATTTATTGTTTGATTTTTTTTTCTACATAAAAATAATGTTAACCTGAAACACTTAATCAGTGTAGAACAGTTTGTACACATTTGGAAGTATGTTGGACAGAGCACTTCCAAAGAAAAGGACTCTGCAAGTCACCCAGACATGCTTTTTTATCACCTCTAGACATTCTTTGAGTTTCAGAACTGCAGTTAAAACGGTTCACGTGACATCTGCAGGCTGTTGTTGACAGATGTGATAAGCTTGGAAGTCATAAACTGTGTTCCCAGCTGTTTTACATTTCACTGAGCATTCTTTCCTAAGATCCCATCTGATGACGGAGATGACACACCCAGGGTTCCTGAGGCCCATAATCAATCAGGAGTTCTGAAGAGCCCAGGTGTTTTAATTATTCATTGATCTGAAGGAAATTTCAGAAAATATTTCCTTCAACATCGTTCCCTGTCAGTTTCAAGACTTCTCATCCAATTTTTTTTTCTCTAAAACCTTCAAGAATTTCCCCCTCTATCCTGTCTAGTTTTCCAAACAATTAGGGCTAGCCAGAGGTTCATTTTCAGGCTAAAAACACTTCTTTTACAATTATTTTTATTTTTGAAATCATAATATAATTACATTTCTCCCTTCACTTTCCTCACTCCAAACCCTCCCATATATCCTTCCTTGTTCTCTTTCAAATATGTGGTCTTTTTTGCATTAATTTTTATTTCATGTTATACTTATACACATATATATTCCTAAATATAAGGTACTTAATCAGTATAATGTTACTTACGTATGCTTTCAGGACTGGCCATTTGGTATTGGGTAACCAAGTGGTGTACTCTTCCCTGGGGAAGATTATTTCTCCACTCTCAGCTTTCCTTAGTTGCCTGCAGTTCTTTGAAAAGGGTTGAGGCCTCTGGCCTTGTCCCTGTCTAGTTTGGCATGACTATTGGCATGGTCCTTGTTCAGCTCATTTTGCGGGTAGTTATGTTAGTGATACTTTATGGGTGTAGCTTCTGGTATTACTAGGAAACACTGCTTCACAATAAATTCCACAATCTCCTGGCTCTTGCAATCTTTCTACCCCTTCTTCTCCAGCGTTTCTTGTATCTTAGGTATGGGAACATTTTGTAGATGTATCCATTGGGACTGGGCTCCACAACTCTGCATTTTGATTGGCTATGGTTTTCTGTAGCGGTCTCCATCTGTTGCGAGAGGAGATTTCTTGACCACGCAATCTTCCAAAGGATGGAGGCAACCAACAATCCTACCCAGTGATGACTCCTGAGTCATAATATCAATGACCAGCATGGCACAATAAGCCTAGGCATGCAGTAGTAGTGGCATGTTCACCTTTGTGATAATCAACAACTCTCTAATTGGACTTAAGACTTGCTCAGCAAGAGGGAAATCATGCCTGGTACTGGAAACCTACCTAATTACTTAGTACTAGTGAAGTCATGATAATGGAGGAGAATCTACAACCACTAACTTACTTAACTAGCATAATCCCTAACAAGCTAAACATTTAGCCTTATACACAAAGATAAATGTAGTCCTCTCTCCTCATCAAGGAAACTTCTCTTTACTAACACTTTTAACAGTTAGAATGAGCAGAGTATAGCCTTACCATTACATATCTTTATTTATTTGAAAGCTACTAATGAGTAAGTTGTCTTAAAACATACATAAAACAGAAATGTAATACTTTTAAAGTATAGAAGTTGAATTAAAAAAATACAAATTATTGTAAATTAAGGGTCAGTACATTCAGGTCACCATAGTGTAAATTTAGAAAGGCAATCCTTTGTCAAGGGCTTATGTAGTAACTATGAAAGTCTTGGGCCACATAAATGTAAAAATTATCTTTTGACACACAGAACTACAATTTGAAATTATAAAACAGTCTCTGTTTTTCAGGGAAGAAAATAAGGAAACAAGAAAAATAGCTCCTTTAGCAGAAAAGTGATTTAAAAAAAAAAAAAAGGCGGATAAACACCTACTACATTTTATCAACCAGAACTAACCTATGGCAGTACTAGCTACAAGTTACGCTGGGTTCCATGACCTCAATTAGTTAGTTTCAGCTACGAGTAGTTCCAATTATTTCGTTGAATTGCACAAACAAATTGAATCAGAGCCGACAGAGCAATGGCCTATGATACAACCTATGATCAAATCTGTGAGGAGATAAAAACCCAACATATTCATGTCCTCAGATATTTCGAAGGTGTTGCCAAAGCTTCCCAGAGGAACCTAACAAGAGAGCTGAAGCAAAATGGAAAATGAGAAGCAGGAAGGACAGAGAAGACTCATCACTCCCTGACCCCTCCCCACTCCGAGGCTAGACCTGAGCTCAAGAGCAGCTTTCTATGATGATGTTGTAGCCCAAGAATTTGGGGGGAAATGGAAAATGTATTACACAAGTTTTAGGTTTGTTTGTTTTCAGTGTCTTGTTTATATCAGAATGAACAACTCACCTATATCGAGAGTAAATATCATCCTAGTCTTAATAGTTACATTTATTAAAGTGTATGTTCTTTATCAATGTTTTAGGTTATGGATAGCTTTGTTAGTCTTAGTCTAGTATTTCTTACTTTGATGCTTATGATTTGACATGTCCAGATGGGACTAGTTTCAACTCTTAAAACTCTTTAATACATGAAATAGTTTGCCTCCTTGGATCTTATCGCATGGCTTCCTCCAGATTTTAAGTCTTAAACACAAGAACAGAAAGAGCAATAACACATGCTGAATCCACTGACAGATGTTATTAAGTGACTGACAGAAATACAAGGCTGTTCTTGTGTGGATGGGTGGTATCTACTTCACAGGCCCTGTGTTCTTAAGTATCTGGTTCCTTTGTTTACTTGAACTGATATTGAATTGTTTCTTTTTTAAAGACCTAAAACCTAAGAACTTACGATAACTTTTAAATAAAGCTTTATTTTACTCACAATTACAGTCACAAATATATTATATCTTAATCAAAACAAATATAAATATAAAATAGTAACACACAGAACAGAGGACAGTGTGACTTACCATGCTGATGGTCTAGCTGAAACAAATACAGAGTCCTTGTAGGTGGCATTGTTTGGAAGGTTCTATGACTTGACTGTGTTTCAGTGAATTGATATTGCTAATTTGCCAAGGGGAAAGAAAAAATAAATATCTAGGGTTGGCTCAGGCACTGGCCGTTATTGCAGAGGGCCCAAGTGGGAGCTCCCACTTGTCTGAAATCCCAGTCCCAGGGAATATGAACACTCTTTTGCCCTCTGTAGGAAGCAAGATTAAATATGAGATACACACATACAGAGAACTAAACTAAAATAAAAATTAATTTAAAAAACACATTTAGGAAAAGAACAAATAAGGAAGTAGAACCCTCTTCTAGAATAGAATGCTATTTGAAACAAAGTGATCCTTAACATGTCCTAAATAAACTATTTTTCCAATAACCAGCCAGAAATTCAAGTTGGCAAAATTCAATTATAGACTGACTGCTTTTCCCCACAGTGTGTCACAGAGTTGAAAATGTCTCCTTCTTTACACTATTTGTGCATACTTTATGCAGACATAGTCCTACACTGATAGTTACTATACATATAATAAACATTTCAAGTCATAAGACCAGCTAACATTACAATAAAAATCAAATCCATCTTCAAAAAAGGTGTCAACCTCAAGCCAAAATAATAGGAAGATGAATAATTAGTGATGAAAATATAATAAAAAGCCCCATCTTCTACAAGAATTTAAGTTCGAACTCAAATTGATTAAAAAAAAAAAACAAAAAAACTCAGTATATACTTCCATGTATTTTATGAAGATACACATATATTGTAATATGAAGGTACATAAGCAATAAAAGAATTCCTGGCAGTGATGGACACAGTTATTCTGTAATTAGAAAAGGCCATTTGGGGACAGGAAAACAGCTGGCAGGTAAGAGCACTTACACTGTGTTTTAGTTACTTTTCATTTGCTGTAAAGAGACATCATGAGCAAACCAACTTATAGAAGACAGCTTACTGTGCCCTCGCTTACAGTTTCAGAGGGTGAGTCTGTAACCATCATGGCAGGGAGCATGTTAGCAGGCAGGCAAGTGTAGAGCTAGAGCAAAGGGCTTACATCTGACCCACAGCAGGAGGCCGAGAAAGGGAGGAACACTAACACATCTCCTCCAACAAGGCCACACCTCCTAATCCTTCTCAAACAGTTCCCCAAACTAAAGACTAAGCATTCAAATATGTGAGTCTGTGGGGGCCATTCTCATTCAAACCACCACACTGAAAATAAACCTCATGACTGAGTATAATCCCAAGAAGCCACATTAAAAAACAAAACAAACCAACCAACAAAACCACTTGATGGGGTAATGGGGGTGACTTGCTGACTTGCATCTATAACCTAGAGTGTAACAAAGTCCTCATGGAAAAAAAATTAATTAAAATGATAGTAGATGTTGGGTGTGGTGGCACATGCCTTTAGTCCCAGCACTCTGAGAGGCAGAAGCAGATGGATCTCTGTGAGTTCAAGGCCAGCCTGGTGAGTTCCAGAACAACCAAGGCTGTTACATAGAGAAACCCTGTCTCAAAAAAATATATTCATGTTATACACACACACACACACACACACACACACACACACACACACATATATGATAGTGTCTTAGACTTGGACAAACACTTCTGTAAAGACTGAACTTAAACTTTTACAGAAAACAAAACTTCAATGTTCTAAGATAAGACTATTCAGTCACAGGTCAGCCATTGATTTGAAGTGAAATCCATAGTCACTATATTAAAATCCACACTTAAGAAATCTTGATGACCTTTTATTAAAGAATTAAAGATTTTTAAGCATGTACACCTTTATGTGGAACTCATTAAAATTGAGACTAGTGACAACTGGGCACTTGGCATTTTACTGAGCTATCTATTAAAACTCACCTATTCCATTCACTAAGCAAAAAAAAAATCTACTTTTTATACACAATACAACAGATACAATAAAATGTATAGTTCATCTCAATATCAAAAACTTAACTTGAGTGCATAAAAAACTTTAGCTGGTGAGGTATTTCAACTCACACTGGAAATTAAATTATTTATTTGCTTAATTTAAATATTTATTGGTCTGAGACGATCCTATAAAGCTGGAAGCTATCCAACCCCACAAGAAGTAGAGCTATTAACTGAGGCACATCGGGCATATACTCAGCACAGTGCACACATTTCACAGTGGTGTAGTAAAGTCTCTATCAAGAGTAGCTTCAATAACAATAAAAACGGCACAAGAGAACCAAATTTTCAGAACCAAATTTTCAGAGGTTGTCAGCTAAAGTAGGACTGAGGAGCTTTTGAAGCCTGTCTTGTGTGAGTCTGCTTTCTGCACACTGACACCGTACTCAACACTGCATACATAAAAGATTTATTTGGACTCGTGGCTTTCAGGTTTCAGTACATGACCACTTGGCTCTGTCATTTTGGCGTGTGGTAAAAATTGAATATCATGGTGGGTGGTATAGAGTCCTAACCTCATGGAGAGCTGGAAGACAGGGGTGGGGTGGGGGCGGTGATTCTAACCTCTCCAAGGGAATGACCTTATTAACCTAACTTAATTCATTTTCATTAGACCCCCAAATCCTGAAGGTTTCACCACTTCCCAACAGCATCCACTAGAGGCTGGCAACCAACCTGTAAGTATAGAGGTAGAAATGATGGACGGAAAGAAGGAAGAAGGGCACATAGACCAAAACAGAGTGACTTCAGCGTAAACTTTGGCAGCCACAGAAACATCACTCCTTCTTTATGACTGTTTTGGTGGTTTGAATGTCCTTCACTGGTTCATATATTTGAATATTTGGTCCCTAGTTGGTGGAACTCTTTGCGAAGAATTATGAGGTATGGCCTTGCTGGAGGTGGTGTGCTAGTAGGGTAGGCTTTCAGGATTCAAAAGACTCCTGCCATTCCCCGTGTCTCTCTCTGCCTAGCGGTTGTGGATCAAGATGTGAGGTCTTAATCATTCCTTCACTCCATCAGTCATCATGGATTCTAATCTTTGAAAGGATAAGCCAAATTATATGCCTTCTTTTATAAGTCATGGAGCTTATCATAGCAACAGAAAAGTAACTAAGAGCTTGAACAGTCATATGAGCTTGGAGTTGAGCAGTCATACATCAGTAAATTTCTTGTGACTAGTTCACTGTCACGTTTCACCATAAATCAGTAACGTAATGATGCTCTGCTCATGGAGGTACATCACAAAGCTGTATTTTTCTAAATTAGAATTCGTCTCCACCACATCAGGTATCATTAGTAGCAATGTTGAGAGGGAAAAAAATCTTACATTAAAATCTATGACTTGGTTATTCACTTAATGTATATATCTAAAGCAACTTCAGACACCCTAGTTTCAAGTGTGATTGACTTACGAATAATTTTGGCCCAATATTCGAATTTGGCATGGATAAACATAAAAAAAAATTAAAGAAAGTCAGGAGACTCAAGGATAACAAACAATGAATCACTCTCCTCTCAAAACTAAAATTTGGCTCCAAGACAAAAGGATTAGTTTGTTTTCCTAGGATGTCATTAATGTCACGACCCATAAGCAAACATGAATCTAAGTAAGTGTTCCATTTTCAAAACAGAAACTTGGAAGAGGGCTTTCAAAAGAATAAAGTCACTAAATATGCACAACAGACACAAATAAAGAAAAAAGAATTAAGAATATTCCATCTAGGCAATGATACTGTAGTAAAGTAAACCATGGTGGTTTCAAACAGACCCACATCTGGTCCTTGATAGTAACTGGCTACTTGCAAGAAACTTTTTGAGTGAGCGGAAATAGCAATGCATTTTACAGATTATAGGAATTCAATTACAGGACACAAGGCAGCTGTGTGGCCACTCAAGTTAAAAGAAAATCAAGACATTTTATTTAAGATTCCAATCTGATTCGATTTGCCAAATGTGTCTACTCTTGTTTTGGTCAGAAGGAGACATGCGGTGGGGATGGACCTGACTGATGCATAAACAGACAAATGAGAAAAGAAGCCATTTTCTTGATGAAAGGCTACTGATCAGGCTGCCCCCGACACACCTTTGAAAGTAAGGTAACTATGTTTGCAATTTCTGAAAAAGTTGTAAACATTTCACACTGCTTGTTTGAGGAAGCAAAGAAGTAGGTTCCTGTATGCCTCAGTTCCCATAAGGGAGATGTGCTGTTGGTCCCTGCATGGCACACACACACATATACACTTTTGCTCTCTTTTACTTTGTTTTGTTTTGTTTTCTACCTTTTCTACTATTTTAGCAAGCTAGACTCAAAAATATTATTGATTGCATGAAAATGTTCTCTGCATGTAACAGAATATTAAATCAGCAGTCATTTCAGTCGTGATTTGATAAAAAAAAAACAAAATAAAAGCAAATAAATAAAAGTGCAGCCATGTTTAAGGAAAGAAAAACACTATATAAATGAAAGAAGTCACTACAAGGAATTATTTAATGTACATAAGTGCTTCTTTGTGTGCTTAGATGAAATTCTAATCTTTAAATCAAAATTCAAAATAAGATTTTTAAAAAGATGATAGGAGTATGCATGTAGACACATGTATGTACAATGTATTGTCTATGTGTGTATTCATTTATATGCTGAGTGGCTACAGTGTTCTGTTTAGAAGTACAACTGATATCTAATTCAAAGTCCTAAAATACTCCAATGAACATCAGTACTGGGATCCTAAGAAAATGACAGTTGATGTCTTTTGTTTTTAATTCCTTTTTCCTGACCACTCAGTGCCCAGCAATATACCGTATTGGACACAAAGGAATCATATAGTCCATAGTATTGACTGATGCCCTAATAGAACGATCAAGTGAAACCAGCTATGGGAGATTGAGGACATTTAAAGCACTCAAGCAAACGAGACTCCTCTAAGAAATGTCGATTCCATGACTCCTCTAATGGACAGCAAGCAAGGGACGACACCCTGTACCAGTTGCCATTCAGGAAGACAATCGCAAATGAGCAATGGAAACTCACTCTTCTTAGCAAATCCACAGAAGTTTAGCTGCTGCGTGCAACTTCCATTGCGTTTTCTTCATACTTTCTTCAGTGAAAATGCATTTTTACTATTTTAGGCATTACACACTAACTTAATTTTAGATTTACCCATTTATCACCATACATAATAATTTTGTTGAGATTTTAGATGTTCACACATTGAAATACCATATTAGCATATTGATAATTAGCATATTCTGTTAAAGAGTGTTTTTTAGGTTTGTTTTGTTCTTAAGGGTCATGGTCTGACCTTGGTCCACTGCATATATGTTATGGTTGTGTATCATGGTGTTCTTGTGGGAATCCTATCAGTGGGAGCAGGAACTGTCTCTGACTCTTTTGTCTCTTTTTGGGACCCTTTTCCTCCTACTGGGTTGCCCCATTCAGCCTTGATATGTGGGGATGTGCCTAGTCTTATTGTAACTTGATATGCCAGATTTAGTTGATATCCCTGGGAGGATGCTCTTTTCTGAAGGGAACTGGAGGAGGAGTGGATCTGGAGGAGAGGGAAGGGGGTGGGGAGGAGATAGGGAAGGGGAAACTGTGGTCAAGATGTAAAATATGAGAGAAGAATGAACAAAACAAATAATAAACAAATACATGGGGATTGAATAATTAAAAAATAATAAAGTATATTAAAATGTTTAACTATTTTCCTGAAAGGCCAGGGCTGTCACTTCCAAGGACAGACAAAAACCTAGGCACCCAGCAACAGGTGAAAACATGCTATGAGCACTTCATGTGTGGCTTTAGTCTGAACAATTAACACTCTCCATACATAACCTCTTAGAAATTAGGATAATTTATAATATATTATATGCAATAATTTTGTTTTTAATGTCCTGGATAATCAGAGTTACTCTATATGCCTATGGCATAATCTCTGCTTTGATTTTCTTCCCTAGTCATGAAGCCAAACCATTACATTATAGAAAACTAACCACATGCCTGTCATAGTGTTAATCCATACCTCTAGTTATTACTTATCTATCTACTCTTTAAGCCTCAGTGATATAGTGTGACATTGTGTTGTTCCCTTCACCTTTCTTGTAAAGAAGCTAACCTATGCTGTCCTACAAGGAGTACAAGGCACTGGCAGGGTGTGAATGTGGAGAGCCAGGATAAGGATTCAGGAAGTATCACAGAGACCACATCCCTCTCCGTTGCTTAAATCTCTGTCCAAGCGGTTCTGCTCTGGGCTGTCATGTGCCTGCAACAAGCTGTGAACAATGATGATGACTTCTAGGCACTGTTCTTGGAAGTTCAAAGCAAGACACAAGGGTTCTGCAGGCGGAGGAAAAAGCAAGCGTGGATCCAGCCTTCCCCACTTAAGACCATATACTTTATGTGAAACGAAAAAGGCCACTTGGAAACCAAGATCTAAGGTAAAATAAATACCAAATACAAACTCTACTTAAAACCTGTAGATGACACAAGCCCCATCTTTCTAGGCTACCAGGGCAGTGTCAGTACAAGGAAACAGTGAGACTTCATCATACAAAAAAAAAATATTCTAAGACACACTTTGCCATTAATGCTCAATAAAACCAACTAATTCAACATAGTCTCTGTTTTCATAAACCACAAACTCTGAAACAAATCCTGAATGAGCCATAGGAACCGAACATTTACATCGCAGAAGAAACAATTATAAGCCTAAAGTGTGTGTTGGAAACTTTAGAACTTAAATATAGACCAAACTCATTAGCATCCCTTGTTATTCAAAGTCTTTTGGCTGCATCCAATTTTTTTCTCACTTGAAAAAAAATCAATGATACCTTAACTCCCAATTTACATAAATATGAACCTGCAGCTGCGTAGCAAAAGGTCAGCTCAGCTAATAACAGGAATGTGTATCCTCCAGTAGTAATGCAATCTTTGAAAGATGACAGAGCACATGGCCAGTGGTTGGAGAAGGGATGTGCCTCTTGTCAGGCACCATTTGATTTGTTCTTTCTGAGCCCTCTGATTTGTGAAGGCTTCTTAGACATGAAAAACCTCCCCCCCCCACACACACACAATCACATTGCAAACTTAGAAAATCTATTAGAAACTCTTGCAAGGGCCCTGGCTAAGCAGTTGTTCTTTCAATATTTCTGTAAGCCAGGGGCATTTATGTACCAGGCATTGTGGCAAAATCCTGTAATCCCATCACTCAAGAGGTAAAAGAGAGTTTATCATCATCCCAGAATGCATAGAGTTCCTGAACAACCTAGGCTACATGAAACCCTGACCCAGAGAGACAGACAGACAGACAGACAGACAGGAAGAAAGGCAGCCAGCCAGATGAATATTAGCCATCTAGGATCTAGTTTTAGTCAACAGTGTGGCCAATGGTAAAGGCCAGAGAAGGTTCCTGCTCATTCATAAGTAAATGTGACTAGTTGGCCCTAATGGCTGTAATGTTTTCCTCTGCCTTCTTGCACACTGACACAATGAGCGAAAGAGTTGGAGATTCTGAAAAGAGATAAGAGCGTGAGCCTTCCACAAACCCAAAAGGTTGGTGAAACCATTATTTCAGATAAATGTTTCTAAGGTTCACTTTTTTTTTTTTTTATAAAAAGGAAAAACAAAACAACAACAAAAGACTATTCTTGAGAAGGGAGATGGCTTTCAGTAAAGTGCCTGTGGTACAGGCATAAGGACCTCGTTTTGAACCAGAGTACCCACATAATAATCCAGGCACAGCAGAGTTCACTTATAACCCGGGCGAGAGGGGTCCGGACACTGAGACAAACACCCTAGCCAAACGGATCAGCTCTGAATTCAGTGAGAAACACCATTTCAAAAAAATAGTAGAGAGTGAGTCAAAAGGATGCTAAGATGGACCTCTGGCCTCCACAGGTATGGGCACACACAGGCAAATACACCTGCACCCCCACATGCACACATATATACAACATCAACAACACCCTATACCCCAAGACTAAAGATGGCTATTACTTCTGGTTCAGTGGTTTGTGTCTTATATTTATCATCCTTAATATAACATGGCAGCCATCTATGGAGATGAAGTAAAAAATCAAAATGACATCAGATTATGAGAGGCGAGCAAGGCAAAGGATACACAAGTTTCTCAGGGTGGCGAGGACCATTATTATTCCCTTTTACTTACAATGCTTAAGGAATCGCTGATAATCTAGAGGGTGATGTACATTTGGAGCAGCAAAGGCAAGACCAGCTCTGGCACTGCAAGGAGCTGGCATTCCCCACATGCCGGCCCCCATGTCTTCAGATACCTGGTTACAGCTGAACCACACACCCAGGCTGCAAACAAGGTGACTGTATGCCCCTCTCCAGAGCTATAGCCCCCAAATCTATCACCCCAAGCCTTCTCAAATCAGTGGACTGGGAAAAAAAAACAAAACTACAGACCCAAAGAAGAAGCACTACAGTCAGATGTAGTGGGTAGCCATTCCAGCTTCGATCTGGAAGTTCCAACCCCCACTGAGGCTTCGGTAACTGTCACGCCTACAAGACAGGGCCAAGAGAGGACCCTGAAGACCCGCGATCCGGATGCGCTGCCTCTCTTGGTTCCTGGACCCTGGACGCTGGAGGTAGACCGAGCCCAGAGAACACCACCGGACTGCGCTGCATCTTTCCCAGACCCTGCAACCTACCTATCCCTTCATTTGTAAGTTACGCCACTAAATAAACCTCCCTTTTAACTACGTGGAGTGGCCTTAATAATTTCACCAATAGTCAGTAATTGACTGCTTCCTAAATCAGCTTTCATGGTGTGACGTGACAAATGGTTATCAATCAGGAAATCATAGCTGAGAAGAAATACAAAAAAGTGAAACCCAAAGAAAGGTGAATTGGGCCTTTTGGATACAAATCCATATGTATCTATTTTTTTTTTTTTTGTCAGAACACAGACCAAGAATGGGGTCATATGAGGAGATTTCTGAGTGCTTGTGAGAAAACTCCATGAAAACAAGACTCTTGTGACCTCGGTGTCATCAAAAACATAAAATTTTTCTTGGAATGTGTTTACCTGCTCCTCCCAGGTGCAGTGGATAGGAGTGGGTTTACTTCTGATTATTCATCACAAGTGCCCGCTGTTATTGGTTTATATGCCTGTGTGGGAAAACATGGTTTTTGTCATGCACGGCTTGCCCTGGTAATTGTCCACTCATGTGACTCCTCTTAATCCTCAGAGTATGAATTGTCTGGTGCTCTGAATAAAGCTGGCTATTGCATGAGACTTTATTCGGCCTCGTTGGTCCCATCCTCCCAGGTACCCCTGCCTTCAGAGTAGTAAACAGAGCATCATACAGACTAATGGCAAAAACCGGAGAGAAGAATGAGAAAAACACAATACTATACTTTGAGGAAAAAAAAAAAAACAAAAAACCAAGCTGTAGCACTGTATGTCTGTCCTTAATAGCAGCTAATTCAGAAAAGAGGGACAATGATCCAATTCTTCCCTTAGACAGACCTCTGCCCTCCTCCGAGGAGACTCTTGGGAAGTCAAACTCTAAGCCAGACACTAACAGAAATTGATGTGGGATGAAGTCCGGAGAGTTTAAGAGTATCTTATTCCTAATCTTGGAATTCTGGTGTTGTGGAAGTGGGGGAGCTTCCTACCAAGAAGCATAAATAGGAGAACACAGAAACACAGACAAGGCTCCAACTAAATGATGACATGTTGCTGCTATATTGACTGTCTATCTAACTTAAATAAAATTACATTTTTATATGTTGAATACTGGTTAACATACCATTATTTTTAATTTTTCATAGAGATGGTAGTAACAACTGTAACAAGTTTATTACATGCCGTGAGTCCTACTGGCCCTAGACAGTTACTTCCCATAAAGGCAGAGGCTCTCAACTGGTGGGTGCGATGCCTTTGGGGGTCGCATAACAGGTATCTCGAAAACAGTAGCAAAATTGCAGTTACGAAGTAGCAATGAAATACTTTTATGGCTGGGGTCTTCACAACAGGAGGAACTATACTAAAGGGTCACAGCATTAGGAAAGTTGAGAACCACTAGTGTAAGGGCTTTGAGGTTTATTTTGCTTTTCCAAATATGTCTTCTTCCTACTAGTATCTTAAGTGATCTGTGGAATTATACTGCTACCCATCCTCTTTTACGAAATAGCCTAACTCTACAAGTGGAAAACAATATTGTCCTATGACTAAATCATTGAGGCCAGGGTTAATTTTTCCCTCTCCTTCAACTTTCACCGTGATCAATCCCCAGACTTATGGGTCCATCCTCTGGGATAGCTCCTTCATCATGTCCCTCTGTCTCTGCCCTGCTGAAGCTGTGCATGACTATCTAAAGTATTTCTTTTACTTCTTAATTAGACCACCCCTAAGTAAAATTCCTTATGACTTTTAGCTATTATTATTATTGATGTCAATATTCTGCTTATTATTTGCTAAGATCATAACTAATCCTCCCCCCATGGCCCAAAGCTGACTGGTGAAACAACCAGCAGAAATCTAACTATCTAAACATACTGGTACTAGGAGAACTCACTGTTATCTGTATAACACACCAGCTCCAAAGTGTTCTATATGCCTTCTTATGTCCCCATGCCATTCTGGACCTCAAGTATAGTTCTGGTGTTGATGAATTCATCTATTAAAAATGCACATCCCAATTACAACCAAAGTTCCTCTCAGAGATCAAAGATTCTCAGATCAAATAGCCACATGGATGAGTCTCTCCCAAACATCAGAATGTACACAACATTAACTTCATAATAATAGATAAATTTCATAATAGATAAAAATTTCATAATTTCAATTTTATAATGAAAGATAAAAATGTATCTTGACTTTTTCAACTCTATGGTAAACTACTTAAAAAAAACTGCCATGTCTTTCAAGATGACCTCTGCCTGACATATTATTTCACAAACTGAACAATTACATGATGACTATGATAAAAACTAATGAAATTAGTCATTCATATGCAGCATGTAATACTTTTATTGTGAATAGAAATGACTTGGGATATTATTTCAAATGTATACGCCTAACCAAAGCCCAGAGATTTACTTGCTATCAGGTTAAAAGAGAAAACAATGACCTCTAGGGACTTCCGGTGCAGGCACACATATGGCACTTTGAAGAACACTGCCATGGATTTAATTGACAGCATAAATAACAAACTAAAACACATAGAAGTATACAGACGTATTAAAAAATGGATAAAGAAAACCCGGCCTATGGTAAACCAAACTGTGTAAAGACTTACATATTTGCATACCTTTTTTCAAGAGAAAATTGAGAAAACATGAAATTTGGGAGATGGAGGCTCTGAAAGGAGTTGGAAGGGCAGAATGGAGGATGGATATGAGCAAAATACATTGTATACGTAAATAAAATTCTCAAAGAAAAAATTAAAATATTATATTTAAAGAGTTTAAAAAGTATTTAAAAGTGTGATCAGTGACTTGATCAGCTACTATCAGAGAACCTTCTTTCTGCAGCAGAGTGGAGGAAATACAAAGACCTACAGCCAGACATTATGCAGAGAGTGAGAAACCCTTCAAACACTCAGCCATAAATGGGATGTCTCCATCAAATCCCTCCCCTCAGGGTTCAGGGAACCCTGCAGAAGAGGCAGAAAGAGTGTCAGAGCTAGAAGGAACGGAGGACACCAAGGAAGCAAGGCCCTCTAAATCAACATGATCAAAACATACATGAACTCAAAGACTGAGGCAGCATGGCGGGGCCTGCAGGGCCTGCACTAGATGGGATCCTAGAGCTGAAAGAAGAAATGGACACATGGCCCCATCCCTAACCCAGAAGGAACAAACTACAGCTAAGGGTAGGCGGCTGCATGCCCAGCAGTACATGGCTAACAGAAAGTGAGCTCAATAGCATCTCTGGAGGCTCTTTGTCTCATAATATCCTCTCAGGCCTTTCTCTTTTTCTTTTTCTTTCTTTTTGATTTTATCTGTTTCTTGTGCCTTCTCTTGGGCTCTTTCTGTTCCCTTTTTTTTTTCCCAATTCTGATGAGTTCATTTTTGTTTTATCTCATTATATTTCATTTTACTATCATCCCATAGAAGTCTTTTTGTTTTTTTAATGAGAGACGGAACATGGCAGTGGCAGGAATGGGGGGGGAGGGGCTGTCATCCAGATAGGTTATGGTGAGAAAAGAATATACTTTCCATAAAAGGAAAAAAATTTGATAGCGATAATTTGTATGAGGTAAGTCTTCCTTCTGATTTACTTTTTTTCGTCAACCAATGTCTCTCTTAAAACTAAATTCTTCAATTCCAACTCACCAGAGGGTGCTCTTTCCAGACTACAGCCATCAGGTGCTTTCCTGAACTCAGCAATATTCATTAGTTTGATAGCAAGTTTGGAATGTTTCTTTTTATGTCCACAGTATCCAGCTGCTTTAGTTTTCTGACAGTGGCCTGTTTGCATAACACCCTTCAGAAAATATTTTAGAACTTTTCATTAAATCATACAACCATGAAAAACAAAAAACAAAAAACAGAGGAACCTACTAGATTCACTTCCAACTATCTGCATGGCCATGGATGCCACAGGGAAGACTGGATGGCAAGCTTTCTCATAGCTTATTGGCTTTTCTATATTTGTGAATTTAAAAAAGCAACATGGGTATCTTTGGTTAACAAAACTTTGTATGTGTTACTACTATGCATAATAGACATCTTGTTTGTATCTTGTGAAATGCCTTCTTGAGGTTTTAGGAAACTTATAACTGGTTTCCCTCTGGTTCTCCTTTGCTTGAAGTGAACTGAGGTGCTTTGAAAGGCCACTAGGGCGAGACATGGAGTCTTCACACCAGTGTTTGGGCCACTGTGTGCAAGTTTCAGAGCAAGGACACAGCAGTTTCACTGGAGGCATCAGTAAAACAGGCTGTCAAGGTCCTCTTCACCCACCAGGGAACAGTTGAGTACTGCCAAAGTACACTGCCCATTAAACTCAGAGATACAAACCAAGTTTCCTCCTACAGATAAAAAAATAAAAAATTAAAAAAAAAGTATCGCATACCAAATATCAGTTCTTGTTCAACATACAGAATTTAAAAGATGGTTAACCATGAAAAGAGACTGTTGCGAACAAAATACGTAGATTTCCCGAGAAGAGGAGACATTTAATGACAATAGCCTTGAAAATTAAAAATGAAGGAACTTTTTTATCCTGCAAGTCTCTACCTTGCTGCAACACACACCTGAGTGCTCAAACACACACACACACACACACACACACACACACACACGCACGCACGCACGCACGCACGCACGCACAGTACAGTGATTCAGGACTGACTCTGTGGTAATTGACAGTTGTGTAAGCTATTGGCTTATCAAGGAATGTTTCGCACTTTCCTACTGTAAATCAGAGCCAGTTCTAGGCAATGGGAATGGTGTCTGAGTAAGTCATACCTACATCACTTTGAATTTGAAGAGTCAGAAAGGGACCAGGTCTGGCAAACCTGAAGGGCTTCAATTAACAAGAAGTGTTACTGGGTTCAGAGCTTTATTTTTGTGGCATTTAGGGGCAATGATTTTTCTCATCACTAGAGTTACAGTGACATGTTTACGCTGAAAGTTACAATTCTCACAGTGAACTACAAATTCTGGTATCTTTATTTTTCCCAAATGTGAACGCAATGGAAGTTTGGTATTTTAGAAAGTAGTCTTGTCCGTATTAAAGTGTATCTCAGACAAAACCCAGGGAAGGTGATTTAATCTCTGTACATTCAGTTTGTGTTCCCCAATAGAGTCAACTGAAAGTTGAGAGGAACACACCCCTTGCTTTTCCCCCACTAACAGGCAGCTACAGTAAACCACTTCAGCCTGGTTCCAGCCAGGGGGCCTTCAGTGCGGTAAATACAAAACTTTTTCAGGAGTTCCAAACTTTTAAGATTTATAAATATCCTTCAGACGGTTCCAGTGAGAAGTACACAAGAAGAAGATAGATGACTTCTTTTGAGAATCCGAATGTCTTCAAAAGCACCTTAACATTTTTTTTTAACTTGCAAACAAAATAAAACAAACATATTGACTCTCAGTTTTTGCTATCTCATAGCCAGAGTTCAGAAACGCAGTTGATAAGGTTGGGAAAAAGACTCTCGTGACTACGATTTAAAAGCTTCCAGTCTCTGTTATATCTGAGATTTGAGCAAGTTCAAGTTAATCCTAAAAATCTAAAACCCTCAAGCCCAGTCACTAAATTTACTTCCACTTTTTCCAAACTAGTTCCCAGAGCCCCGGGGCTCCTGCTATAAACACTCCAAGAGCAGAAACCTAAGTTGTCTAGTCACACACCCCAGAAGCTCTTTGGAGTTCAAAGAGCCAGCCAGGGAAAGAAAAGAACATTTCCCTACAGCAATGAAATTCTCTCTGGAGCCACGCCACCAGGGCAGGGTGCAAGCTCCCCTGTTGGCACCAGGAGACCACTCTGAAGGCGAATGCTCCATCTGTGCGACCGGACACCTCTTGGGGCCCTTCCCTCCTCTAAGTTTGCTTTCCTTTCTAGTAACAGCTTTCCACCGGGGGGAAAAAAAAAAAAGAAGGGAAACTTTGCTCCAAGGAAGCGTGCACCAATCTCTAACTTTGGATCCAAAGGTTAAATAAATAATTATGCACACACTCTCCAGTGCAGGTTCTCTGTACACCCAGCAAAGGCAAGCCCCCACAGTCTAGGGCTGGGCGCTGCGGGGATCCTCAACCCAGCCCCGCCGGGGTCCGCGCACCTACCTTGACCTCGCCCCCGTCGGGCTCCGCTTCCGAGAAGCCCAGTCCCGACTCGAAGGCGGCGGCGGTGGCGGGCGCCTCGCGGGGACCCGGGATCAGCGCAGCGGCGAGCAGGGAACACGCCAGAGACAAGAAGCCCAGCAAGTGCATGGTGGAAGGACCGGGAGCGGGGGAGGCCGGTCCGATGGCAGGCGCAGGCTGGAGGGCGCGAGCCTGAGCTCCCGTCCTCGTCCCAGTCCCGCGGTTTCCTTCGGGGAGATACCCCCCCTTGGGCGAGCGGATTCCCGGGGGGCTCCGCAGCTCCCAACTTTGGCCCTCGGATATGGCAGCCCCGAGCCGGGGTTGAGGCTCCGGGTGTCAGGTACGAGCCTCACAGGAAACCGGACATCCGAGCTGCCCTCGGTGGCGGCCCGCGAGGTGAAGCGAGGGCGCCGGGGGGCCGGCTCCGCCGATCGCGGGGTTTTGTTTTGGCGTTTTGCAAAGAAG
>CABHPP010137083.1:0-44273 GCA_902168425.1 Peromyscus attwateri | reverse complement strand
CCATTTCCATCTCCTCCAGGGCAAAGACTCCCCCGAGGATTGAGATCGACCTGGTGGACTCAGCCCAGGCAGGTCTAGTCCCCTCCTCCCAGGCTGAGCCAAGGGTCTCTACTAAGCCCCAGGTTTCAAACAGCCAATTCATGTACTGAGCACAGGGCCCGGTCCAACTGCCTGTATGCCTCCTAAACAGATCAAGCCAATCAACTGTCTCACCCATTCAGAGGGCCTGATCCAGTTGGGGGCCCCTCAGCCATTGGTTCACAGTTCATGTGTTTCTATTCGTTTGGCCGCTTGTCCCTGTATTCCATCCATCCCTGGTCCCAACAACTCTTGCTCACATAAACCCTCCTCCTTCTCGCCAATTGGACTCCCAGAGCTCCACCCAGGGCCTGACCGTGGATATCTGCATCTAGTTCCCTCAGTCACTGGATGGGGTTTCTAGCACGACAATTAGGGTGTTTGGCCATCCTATCACCAGGGTAGGTCAGATCGGGCTAGATGCCCTTCAACCGAAGAATGGATAAATAAACTGTGGTACATATATACAATGGAATACTACTCAGCAGAGAAAAACAATGACATCATGAGGTTTGCAGGCAAATGGAGGGATCTAGAAAAAATCCTCCTGAGTGAGGTAACCCAGACTCAGAAAGACAAACATGGTATGTACCCACTCATAGGAGAATACTAGTTGTGGAACAAGGATGACTGGACATGTTGCTAGAGAGGTCCCACCAAGCCCCGCAGTTCCACAACCCACGTATAAAATAAACACACAGACGCTTACATTATTTAAACTGCTTGGCCATTAGCTCAGGCCTATCATTGTCTAGCTCTTACTCTTATATTTAGCCCATTTCTATTAATCTCTACTTTGCCACGTGGCTCGTGGCTTACCGGTACCTTACATCTTACTTGTCCTGGTGGCGGCTCCAGGCAGTCTCCCCTCCACCTTCCTGTTCCCTCAATTCCCCTCTCTGTTAGTCCCGCCTACACTTCCTGTCTGGCTACTGGCCAGTCAGTGCTTTATTAACATATTTGTCATACAGAACATCCCACAGCACTTCCCCTTTTCTTCTTTTTCAAAAAGGAAGGTTTTAACTTTAACATAGTAAAATTACATATAACAAAACAATTATCGAGCAAGAATTACAGTTACAATATTAAAGAAGATATTCTATCTATCTTATATTTGTGAGTTTAAGGTTTTATATCTAACTTATCTTTTATCATAACTGAGGAAATTACAACTATCTAGTCTTCAACCACATCAAAGACCTGAGAAGGAATATAATGGTATCTGAGAAATGGTAGATGGATGCAAGCAACTTTCAGGAATCTTGCAAGAGTAGACAGAGACAGCTGACAGCCTGGACAGTCACCTAATGTTTTTCAGCATTGTTGGTGCATTTAAATGGCTACAGGCCTAGAGTATCTGACAGACCATTTTTAGAAGCAGGAATTCTGAAAGACCATCTTACCCTGTCTTGGCAGAGTACAGTGGTCGCTTTCCTTGTGTCCCACTTGTCCAGAAAGGACAGCATTGTATTCGTACTGTCAGCAGTTGAGGCAAGGGCAGTTCTTTGCCCAGTAGGCCATTTTGTGCCAAGAAGACAAACTTCCAAATGGAAATGTCTTAGAAGCCCAACATTCTTTCGGGATCAAATTGGTGCTGTCAGGAGCAATTGTGTCTCACGTCAACAGAATTTTAAGTTATTTAAATGCCATATTCTGTAGGTCTTTGAAGTGTTTGAAGATTACCTATCTATCTGAAATATATCTATGTATACCTAGAAGACTTAACTAACATGGCTACAAATGTGATTATCATAGATGACTAATTATTAATCTATTTTTTAATTATCCATTACAATTTTAAATGAGTTACATAAACATAATACCTCAAACAAAAGTAGAAATATACACACAGTATAACAAAATCAACTTTCAGTTTGTATCAATAAACTAAAATTTATATCAATGTAAAACATTTTAAACATAAACTAAAATCTATACCAATGTAAAACATTTTAAACAAGTTGTTGCTCTTTAAAAGTAGATTTATTAATCTACCCTTTTATCCTATCATCTCTGTATCCTATATATCTATATCATATCCCCCCTTTTTTTTAGAAAGAGATTGTATTTATAATTAACCTTTTTTAAATTAAAATATTGTTTTTTTTTTCTGTCCCACACCAGAGGGCTCTTTTGATTTGGGACAGAAGAATCTCTTAACCTTTTTATTTTAGGAATATGTCTGGGTTTAGAGAGGGAGTGAGCCCATTCCATCTCCAAAGCCAGCTTGGTATATTTGGGAATTTGGGCGTAGATTCTCTTACTACTTCCAGCTGGAGGGGGGCGCTGTACCTTATGGGGACACAAAGAACATTTTAGGATTATGGAGTAGTCCGTGAGGGTGTATCGTCTGAGCCAGTTGCCTTGAGACGGTTCTGGATGTTGGATCATCTGTGCCATGGTGTCATTGGAGACCTTTCAGGTGGTCTTGGCTGGTCAAACCTGATGTATCTTAGTCTGGAACAAATCCATAGCCTCTGGCTTTCTGTGGAAACAAAAGCAGAACTTCTTTTCCAAAGCAACATATCCTTATATCTAAATTTTGAAGTCAAGGTACCTTTAAAGTATACATTTTGGCATAAATCAACAGCTTTTGTAATCAAATGTTTTTCTTCAGTTACAAATATCAAAGAGAACATAATCCATATTGTCTGTGTGGTAGCCATCTTTACGTGGCTTATTTTTTATATTACCTTGAGCCTATTGCTTTAAACTGTAGCATTCTAAGACTGAAACAGCGCTGTGGCTGTTGGCTCCGCCCACTTTAGCTTTCCAACATGGAGGTGGTACGTTTTTTTGCTAGTTCTGGGAGCGATCAACTCTCAGAAATAGTGGGTCTATGGTTTTATCGAAGCAGCGTGTAGCCCAGAAACCTCTTTTTTTTTTTTTTTTTTTAATTAGTAAAGAGTAAATCTAGCATACGGCGTAATGTGCCGCTGGCACACACCTCATTCTCGCCATACTGGCAGTCAAAACGCGCACGCCAGGAACCCGCCAGTAGTTTAAACGCGCGTTTTGCTGCGTCTAGCTGCCCATATAAGACATGAAGCAGGAACCTGATTTTGGCTCTGTTTAGAATTGATTACTAAAAATTTTCAGGTTTAAGGTGGAAATTCGAGCCGTTGGGCGCCATTTGTTGCTAGAGAGGTCCCACCAAGCCCCGCAGTTCCACAACCCACGTATAAAATAAACACACAGACGCTTACATTATTTAAACTGCTTGGCCATTAGCTCAGGCCTATCATTGTCTAGCTCTTACTCTTATATTTAGCCCATTTCTATTAATCTCTACTTTGCCACGTGGCTCGTGGCTTACCGGTACCTTACATCTTGCTTGTCCTGGTGGCGGCTCCAGGCAGTCTCCCCTCCACCTTCCTGTTCCCTCAATTCCCCTCTCTGTTAGTCCCGCCTACACTTCCTGTCTGACTACTGGCCAGTCAGTGCTTTATTAACATATTTGTCATACAGAACATCCCACAGCAGGACAGCTACTCACAACACCAGGGAGGCTACCTGGATAACAGGACCCCAAGAAAGACACGGGGATCGCCCAATGACAGAGAAATGGATGAGATCTACATGAACAGTCTGGATGTGAGTGGGGGTAATGAGGGGCGAGGGGCGAGGGAAAGAGAACTTGGGGGAGCGGGAGATCCCAACTGGATCAAGAACAGAGAGGGAACATAAGGAATGTTCATGATAAATGAAGACCACATGAGAATAGGAAGAAGCAAAATGCTAGAGAGGCCCACAGAAATCCACAAAGATGCCCCCACAATAGACTGCTGGCAATAGTCGGACTATGCCATCTTGTTGATGGGTGGCTATTTGGGTGAAAGTATAATGATGTTGTATCGCAGCAGGTATTGACTATCACCTAAAACTTCCATGTTCTATCCTTTGATTCATCCATGCTTCTCCTATTTATTCTAAAATTAATCTTCTTTTATAGAGAATAATTAAAAATATAAATAATGTGATATAATATCAAATATTACAAATTAAATCTACAAAGGTGACGACTGAGTTAGCTTTGCTTTGTAGACATCCAGTTCTCTTACCAAGTTCTTTTCTTTTATGGTACATTTTTCTGAAATGAAAATCATATCAGAGCAAATATGATAGTAGATTAATTTTTATTAAATTATAGTAAAAACATTATTATCTACCATCATGAGGGTGCAAGAGCTGCAGCCCAAGGAAGGGCAAAAATTGGGGAAAAAAATTACAGCATACTCCGTATAAATGGCAAACCATTATATTAAAGTAAAATTATATTTTAGTCCATCCATCATTTAAATAAATGTTATGAGATGCTTCTTCGTGTCTGCACTGGGTTAATAATATAGAGACTTAAGGTCATAAATATTTACTCAGCAGAAATGTGCAAATTAACACTGTCAGTTGTGCAGGATCTCCAGGAGAAACTGAGTTAAAGGGTAAGGACTCTGTGGAAAGCTTTGAACTCCACGATGAAAGTAACATTTTCTCAAAACTTCAGATTGTATCATGGATATGTAAGTGTTCCATTTATATACATTTCAAGAAGAAGCCAATTTGCTATACAGTGACAGAAATCAGAAGAGTGTTCACCTTCAGAAGAGAATGAGATAGGAAAGGAACCAGGGAAAAATCTAGAAGAGATGCTTAGGACTGCTATACTTTATACACCTTTTCCACCCCTACAGTGACACACTTAAGCTTATGGTTGTGCACATATATGTATATATGTGTATGTATGTATGTTTGTATGTTTGTATGTATATGCATATACTTACCATTTCCTTAAATTATAATGCAATTACAGATGGAGTTAGTGAACAATAATGCAAATATTTTGCAGTACAAACTATAAAACACATATTTACAGATATAAAATGTTCTTATAATTTTGCCACCAAGCAAGAGACAGTGTAAATTCTCAGCTATTTTTCACTACTATAGAGTAGATTTCTTCATTAGGGTAAAACCAGATGCTGAAACAGTCTCATCACACATAATGATTCAAACACAGAATAGGCTGATTTCTGGTTTGCATATGAGTCTGAATGTCCCTTGTCAGCAGAGGGAGCCTCCCTTCTGTGGAGTGATGCACAGATTTAGGCTCCTTTTCCTGTGTGTCTGTTTGCACACAAAGAATGGCTTAAAAAGCAAAGAGGCATATTATCTTTTAAAATGCCTAGAGTGGAAATGGCACACATTCATTCTATTCCTCTCCTCTTCATAATCAGCAGTCTCATGGGCATATATAAACATATGAAAAGTGAGGAAACATAAAGTCTGATTCTACAATCATTTACCAAAGACAGCTCCAATCTGTGGAAGGGGTACTATATTCTATGGGAGGCATACTGTATTCTATGAGAGGGGTGTAGTATTCTTTGGGAGAGGTAGAGTATTCTATGGGAGGGTAGAGTATTCTATGGGAGAGTTACAGTATTCTATGGGAGAGTTACAGTATTCTATGGGAGAGTTACAGTATTCTATGGGAGAGTTACAGTATTCTATGGGAGAGTTACAGTATTCTATGGGCGAGTTACAGTATTCTATGGGAGAGGTAGAGTATTCTATGGGAGGGGTAGAGTATTCTATGGGAGGGTAGAGTATGCTATGGGAGGAATGCTGTATGCTATGGGAGGAATGCTGCATACTGTGAGAGGGGTACAGTATTCTATGGAAGGAATGCTATAGTCTATAGGAGGCTCATTATCAAGTATAAAAAAGAAATCTTCAACACATCACAGTACTGCTTGCACTTTTCCTCTGCAATGTTGTATCATCCCCCACTCTACTACCATTTTTAAAAAAATACACTTATACTATGTAACCTACAGCCTTTTTTTTTTTTTTTTTTTTTTTTTTTTTTTTTTTTGGTTTTTCCACACAGGGTTTCTCTGTGTAGCTTTGCGCCTTTCCTGGAACTAACTTGGGAGACCAGAGAACCAGAACAAGCCACAGCTAACCTCACCTGGCCAACTTCTCAGCTGATCTTGTTTCCTCAGACTGGAAGCTTCTGTGTCCTCATCCCAATGGCTCTCAGCTGAACTGCTGCTCGAAAGCCTGACGCTTAACCAGCTAAAAGCTTAACCAGGCCAAATGCTTCTAGTTTCTGGTCCTCACGCCTTATATACCTTTCTGCTTTCTACCACCACTCCCTGGGATTAAAGGCGTGAGTCACCATGCCTAGCCGTTTCCAATGTGGCCTTGAACTCACAGAGATCCAGAGGGATTTCTACCTCTGGAGTGCTAGGATTAAATGTGTGAGTGCCACCATTTTCTAGCCTTTGTATCTAGTGGCTGTTCTGTCTCTGACCCCAGATAAGTTTATTAGGGTGCACAATATTTTGGGGAACACAATACCACCACACTTTTTATAGTTTTTCACCAAGAAGTCATATTTCTTCAAATCCATTTTCCTTCAGAAATGAGACTGATAAATATTTTTTCTCGAGGAACACTAGATCTAGAGGTTTTAACTATCATCATAATTGTTATCTTCCTCATCATCATCACTGTGTGTGCCACATATTGGGCGCCACAACACTCAGGTGGTGATCACGACAACTTGTGGAGTCATTTCTGTCCTTCCAACTTTATGTGGATTCCAGAGATGTAACTAAGATTGCTAAGCTTGACTGAGCCACCCTCTCAGCCCATAGACTTGAACAGCCCAGATGGACAATCATTTCTGGAAGCAGGATTATTTACCAGAGATGGTGACACCAAATATACCTCACTTGCTAGCAGCTGGCCATACCACTGTGACAAACTGTCAGTTCAATATATGGGACATAGTTATTTTTATACATGTATGTACAAGTGTGTGTTAAGGTGTGGAGACACACATGTGCATGTGTCTGTGAATGTGAGGAGACCATAAGACAACCTAGAGTGTCATCCTCAGAAATGATGTCCACCTCCATTCAAGGTAGACACTCCCCACTGGGCTGGAGTTCATCAACTGGGCAAGACTGTGGTTAATCAGTCCCAGGGGTCCTCCTGTCTCAGCCTCCCTAGCACTGGGATTACAAGAGTGTGCCATCACATTTGGCATTTTTATGTGTGTTCTGGACACAGGACTTGGGTCTACAAGTCTTTTAGGCCAGTCCTTCCCCTGAATATAATCATCAACCATTAATTTATCTGAGCCTAGGATACTCAGAAGCAAGCCAAGAGGCTCACACTTCCCTCTTCCATTTTTTCTCCTAGATTTTGTTTGAGAATCAATAATCACCTTGCCAAACAAGACAGAAAATTCTATAAAGGAAAGTAAAATAGTTTAGTGTGCTTATCTGTGGGCATATCTGATTTCTATTAATCTTTTGAATTTAACATTGATGTTAAATGAGGTCAAGTAGGCCTTTGGCTTAAATATCGAACAAGCTTTGTGCTTCAAAGTGTTACCTTTAGGGTAAAGGACAACTTTGTATCAAAAAACTATTCAAATAACAAAGAGTGATTTTTCTTCTTTTTCATGAAAGTACCAACTCTTATGCAATAAAACCCCTAAAGCAAAAATTAACAATGCTTCATGCCTGATCAAAATTTACTCCACTATAATTTGTCTTCCAGGAGCCATGGATTTGTTCTTGAGATTTCTCTTGCATTTTTTCCTTTTATTGAAAATGAGTTTTTTTTCCTCACATAATATATTGTGATTACAGTTTCCCTCCCTCTGCTCCTCCCAGTTTCTCCTCACCTCCTCTCCCATCTGGATCCACATACTTTCTCTCCTTAGAAAACAAACAGGCTTCTAGGGGATAATATTATAATTTATAATGGAATATGATAAAAAATTAAAACAGAATTATACAAAACAAACATTAGGAAAAGAGTTCAAAGGGAGGCCCAAGAACCAGAGACCCACTTGTTCCCACACTCAGAAATCCCACAAACACACTAAAATGGAAACCGTAATACATACTCATCAGAACTGGTGCATGACCTGCGTAGGCCCTGTGCATACTGCCTTACTTTCTGAGTTCATATGTGCATTGATCATGTTGCTTGAGGGATTTGTTTTCTTCATCCCCCTCTGGATCTTACACCCTTTGTTCCTCAGGGCTCCCTGAGCATCAAGGGGAAGGATTTTAATGGATACATCCCTTTTATGGCTGAGTGTATAGAAGTCTCCCATTCTCTGCACAGTGTCAGACTGTGGGTCTCTGTATTTCTTCCCACTACTGCAGGAAGAAGTTTCCCTGATGATGGATGAGCAAGGCACTGATCTCTGAGCATATCAGAATGTCATTAGAAGTCATTTTATTGCTAAAGTTTTTTGGTGTATGTGTGTGTGTTTGTGTATGTTTGTGTGTGTGTATGTGTGTGTGTGTGTGTGTGGTGTTTAGACCATTTGTACTCAATAGTATGTGATTCGAGGTATAGAAGCTGACACTAAAGAATGAGGATGAGCTGGTTGGGGTCCTAATGGCATCCACGGAGGGATGGAAGAAGGGAAGAAAGCAGAATATTCCACCAAGATGAGATTAGTCCCCTGGGAATTGGGTCAGAGAATGAGGTCCATCAGCTGTTGGTCTGCTACAGAGCTGGGGATTAGACTAAAGCATTGGACTTGGAGCAATGGAGGGAAAGGTGAAGATCTGTGATTAGCCTACCTGATTCTTTGGGTGGAGTGGCCTGCAAGTTCCCAGGTAATGCCTATTTGAATTGAGGCCTGGGATAAAACAATGAATTGGGAGAAGGAAGCTCGGAGGGGAGGATCTGTGTGATGTAGATGGGGTTAATGAGGAAAGGGAGGCTGCAAAATGTGTTCTGCTGCAGAGGTGGGAATGAGACTGAGGTATGGATTTGGGGAAGCAGATGGAGAATGAAGATCTGCAGTTAGCCTACCTGCTTCCCTGGGCTGAGTCTTCTCTTGCTTTTTTTAATCAAATAATAGTAATAATAAAAAATTTGCATACACCATTTGTGTTCTGGAATTTTAAAACAGAATTGGTTTTTGTTCATTCTTCTCCTGCTTTCCTCTTTCTATCCTCTGGACTCACATTGTACCTTTTTACTCCTTAATTAGTATTGTTCCACTTCCATGTGTGTCCTTCTACATTCCCTGCCTTCCTCAACACCTCTTTTCTCCTTTACTCTGGCATCCCTTCTTTTTCCAAAGCCTATATCCACACTCACCAGGTATGTACATGCATATAGGCATTATAGGCTCGTATCTGTATTTGAGAGTGAACATGAAGTTTTGTTGTTGTTTTCTTTTGGTTGTTTTTATTGTTGTTTTGTTTTGCATCCGAGTAGTCTGGTTTAGTCATAACACTGTCCAGCTTCATCCATTTTTACTACAGAAGAAACAAAGGAATTCTATGTATTCTATCATCTGCTCCCTATATCCCCTACTAATGTCAGCAATGCATCTTTACATTATTTCATGTGAGTTTTAATTCCATGTATCAATGAGCAAAGAAAGTAAAATGGAGAGTCTTAAAGGGGTCTTTGTACTTTTTTTTTCATCCAAAATGTCAGACTCATAGTCAGTATTGACTTACCACATTTTAGGTTCCCATTCTCAAATACTATCAGCCTTCACAGGCCTTCCAGATTTGCATAGTTGTCTCTCTCTCTCTCTCTCTCTCTCTCTCTCTCTCTCTCTCTCTCTCTCTCTCTTACTATTTAGGACTAAGACTCAAACCATTTAAATTAGCTGTGCCCTCCTAGCTCCACATGCATGCTGTTTGATTTTTTTCACAGGGTTTCTTACTGACAGAAGTACCTTGCAGTTACCTTCAAGATCTAAACACTGCTGTAACAGGACACTTTATTTTGTTAGCTGATAAAACTCCTGTTTTTAAGATGCATCTGGCAACAAATATGTGGCTAAAACCCTCGGGATAGATTAGTTCATTATTATACATGGCCAATTTGATTTGCAAATGACTATTCCGTTTATATATGCTGCTTTTCAAGAAGTAGAGTTATGAGGAATATTGGCAGGGATTTTTGAGTTCGCATTTCATGACATTTCATATGAGTCTCAACTCACATATTTCTTCACATTCTTTCTGTGTCTTCTGTCCATTCCTGCATGCTCTGGAGGAATCATTTCAGGTGAGCTTGCAAGTTTGAGACTGGATTTGCTGACTGGAAAACTTGGCCCACTGAGCTATGGAGCTGAGAAAGAGCTAGGCAGACACAGGCATCTCTTCTTTTTATGTAACTCAGTGAACTGTTCTGGGGTGAGATGATCCTACACAAATCTGAAGCTGTCTGGTTGTGGTCATCTCATCAATGTCTCACTTTGTATTTTCTTTCATCTCTTGTCAGACTAGTTGATTTCTGCCTTCCTCCTGACACCCAGAAGAAACCACCTAAGTCTTATTTCACCTGAAGCTTTGCCTCAGGCTGTTTTCTTGAAAAATTGGACTAAGTAGCTGGTCCTTGGCTTTCTGAAACATTTGAAATAACAAATTTTTTCTTCTAATGCATTTTACAGAATGCTCTAATGAATAGATCAGAGAGACTTAATTTCCTATTGAGTCAGAAGGAAATAGAATATGTTAAACTCCAATTGAAGTTCAATTACTGATCTTCAACAATGCTCCAGCCACCCAGGAAGACAAATTTAAAGGATAATAAGCTGATATCACTGTCTAATGTAGGAAAAAGCATGTGTGAATACATTGCCTGTGACTCTGAAACATGACATTTTCTATGAATCTTCTCAATATATTTAGTACAGTGATGAAGAACATCATCCTTGGCGTCAAGGAGACACGGTTTCAAATTTGAGACTTTCCAGTCTCCTGTAGCCTTAGGGACAAGAAGTCACTAACCTTTCCCAGTTCCCGATGCCATCTACATTTTAATGAAGAGGGCATCATTTTTTAAGTCTACTGTTTGACAGATTAAATTAGATGGTATACAGAAGACATTTTCCAAAATTTCTAGATTTGTGGTAAGAAGTGGCTCCCTTTATCTACATGGTGAGTTTGTTATAAAAGTGTTCCCCTCTCAGCATTGGAGGCTGTGTGTCTGTACTTACATGGCTTAGGATGCTGGTAGGTGCCTATAAAATCATTCTGGAGACTTTAAGAAACACTTCTATCTTAGTGACTTCTTTTGTTCAATTTTTCAGTAAATCACATTATAGAGTTTTATTTCATGATGTATTTGTGGGCTGTCTACCATATTAGCATTGTGTGAAGAGTCTGACAAAATTAATTGAAACTTGATTCATTTCTTGGGGCTTATACAGTGAAATACTAAGGTACAAGAGGCCATGAAGATAACACAGTGGTGTTCAGTATTTGCCCACAGGCAACAGTGTACTGAGGGTCCTTGGACTGACTGAATCTTGGGATTTGAGCATGAGTCCAGAGCCATGCCTGGACATAGTTCAGTAACTTTTTATTTGCTGTGATAAGACACCATGACCAAGGCAATTTATAGAAGAAAGCATTTATTGGGGACTTACAGTTCCAGAGAGTTAGAATCCATGATAATCTTGGCTAAGAGCATGACAGCAGACAAGAAGGGAAGGCTCTGGAGCAATGGCTGAGAGCTTTCCTCTTTGTCTATAGGAACGGGGCATAGAGAGAGAGCTGCCTGGCAGTGTGGCCAGTCAGTGTTCTATTGTTGTGAAGAAACACCATGACTGTGGCATCTCTTATAAAAGAAAGCACTTAATTGGGGCTTGCTTATGGTTTCAGGGGGTTAATCCATTTTCATTATTGTGGGCAGCACATGAGAGCAGCACACAGGTAGACATGATCCTGGAAAAGTAGCTGAGAATTCTACATCCAGATCCACAGGCAGGAGGAAGAGAGGGTGACACTGTGCCTGGCTTGATTATTTGATACCCAACCTCACCCACCCACCGCTAGTGATAGACTTCCTCCAGAAAGGTCACATAGACTCCAACAAAGCCACGCCTCCTAATCCCTATCAAGTAGTGCCACTCCATAACGATTAAGCATTCAAATATATGAACCTATCAGGGTCACTCCTAGTTAAACCACCACATTCCACTTCCTGGCCCTCATAGGCTTAGAATCATATTATATGGCAAAAATATATTCAGTCCAACTTCAAAAGTCCCCATAGTCTATAACAGTCTCAAAACTGTTAAAAGTCCCAAGCCTTTTCTGAGATTCATGGTGATCTCTTAACTGTAATCTCCTATAAAACCAAAATAAAAAAGCATATCACATACTTTCAATATACAGTGGCACAGAATATGCATTACCATGCCAAAGGGAGGAAAGGTAGTATAATGAGGAAATACTGAACCAAAGCAAGACCTAAAACCAGCAGGGCAGACTCCAAACTCTGTATCTCCATGTCTGATGTCAAAGGGCTTTTCAGATCTCCAACTTCTTTCAGGTTTTTTTGCAACACACTTCTCTTGGACTAGTTCCGCATCTAGTCTGCAGCTCTTCTTAGCAGATATGCGTTGACTCTGGTATCTCCAACACCTTGGGCTCTCCACCACAATCAAGGCTTCACTTTGGAAGCTTCACACAGGCTTCTCTGGGCCTCTGTACAGGGACACCTCTGACTCATGCCTGGCCTCAGCAGCTTTCCTTTGCTGTGGAGGGAGATTTCACAATCTATTTCTTCTATTCTTTTTTTTCCCCATGTACTTCTTTTTGTTGAAATTAACATTTTTTCCTTTATTTTACATACCGACCACAGTTTCCTCTCCCATCTATCCTCCTTTTCCCTCCCCCCAACTCCCATCTCCCCACCTCCCCATCCATCCACTCCTCCTCCATCACCATTCAGAAAGGCAGGCTTCCCATGGGCTTGAACATAGCATGGCACAATCAAATTGAGGTAGGACCGAGCTCCTCCCCCTGTATAAAGGCTGGGCAAGGTGATCCAGCATGGGGAACAGGTTCCCAAAAGCCAGCTAAACACCAGGGATGGGTTCTGATCTCACTGCTAGGAGTCTTACAAACAGACCAAACTTCACAACTGTCACACAAATGCCAAGGGCCTAGGTTGGTCCCATGCAGGTTCCCTAACTGTTGGTCCAGAGTACGTGTGCTCCCATGAGCTCAGGTCAGCTGTCTCTGTGGGTTCCTCCATCATGATCTTGACCTCCCTGGCTCTTACAATCCATCGTCCTTTTCTTTAGAAGAACTCCTAGAGCTCATCCAAGTGCTTGGCTGTGGATCTCTGCATATGGATCCATCAGCTGGTGATGGCACTTAGGGTAGTCGCTAATCTGATTACAGTAGATGATAGCCAGTTCAGGCACCAATCTGATTACAGTAGATAGCCAGTTCAGGTACCCTCCCCACTATTGCTAGCAGTCTTAACTAGGGTCATCCTTGTAGATTCCTGAAAGTTTCCCTGGCATCAGGCTTCTCTCTAGCCTTCCTTCCTGCCCTCAAGCATGCAGCCTGGCAAACCTGCTCCCTTAAGTTCCCATGCCCCCCACCCCCGTGCCCCTCTCTACCTTCCCCAGTTTACCCAGGAGATCACTTCTATTTCTCCTTCCCAGGGAAATCCATGAATCTCTCTTTGGGCCCACTTTTTTATCTAGCTTCTGTAGCTAGAGTTTTCCTGCCTGGCCCACAGTCAGGACAAATCTTTGTCACCCGCCAGTCCCACAGCCGCTCAGACCCAACCAAGTAAACACAGAGACTTATATTGTTTAAACTGTTTGGCCTAGTGGCTCAGGCTTCTAGCTATCTTAAATTAATCCATTTCTATAAATCTATACCTTGCCACATGGCTCATGGCTTACCGGCATCTTTACATGCTGCTTGTCTTGGCGGTAGCTGGCAGTCTCCTCCTCCCCCTTCCTGTCCCTCAATCTTTCTCTTTGTTAGTCCCACCTATACTTCCTGTCTGGCTAACGGCCAATTTGTGCTTTATTTATTAACATATTTGTCATACAGAACATCCCACAGCAAGCTTCTCTGGGGCTGTGGATTGTATGTTGGTTATCCTGTACTTTACTCTTAATATCCACTCATGAGTGAGTACACAGCATGTTTGTCTTTCTGGGCCTGGGTTACCTCACTCACAATGATTTTTTTCTAATTCCATCCATTTGTCTGCAAATTTCATGGAGGTCACTATTTTTTACAACTGAGTAATACTCCATTGTGTAAAAGAATCACATTTAACAATATTCCTTCTGTTTCTATTGTGTGGAACAAATTGAGGAGTATTGGTATTAACTCTTCTTTGAAATTCTAGTAGAATTCTGCATTGAAACTGTTTTTTTTTTTTGGAGGGGGGGTCTTTTTGTTTGTTTCTTTGTTTGTTTGTTTGGGAGACTTTTAATGACTGCTTGTATTTCCTTAGGGGTTATAGGTCTATCTAAATTTTTTATCTGGTCTTGTTTTAATTTTGGTATGTGGTACCTATCAAGAAAATTGTCCATTTCTTTTAGATTTTCCAACTTTGTGCAGTACAGGTTTTTGAAGTATGACATAATGATTCTCTGGATTTGCTTAGTATCTGTTGTTATGTCCCCCTTTTCATTTCTGATTTTGTTAATTTAGATATTCTCTTTCTGCTTTTTGGTTAGTTTGTGTAAGAGTTTGTCTATCTAGTTGATTTTCTCAAAGAACCAACTCTTTGTTTATTGATTCTTTGCATTGTTTTTTTTGTTTCTATTTTGTTGATTTCAGCCCTGAGTTTGATTATTTCCTGCCATTTACCCCTCCTGGATGAATTTGCTTCTTTTTGTTTTAGAGCATTCAGATGTGCTGTTAAGTTGCTAGTGTGAGATTTCTCCAAATTCTTTATATAGGCATTTCGTGCTAAGAACTTTCCTCTTAGCACTGCTTTCATAGTGTTCCATAAGTTTGGATATGCTGTGTAGTCATTTTCATTGAAATCTATGAAGACTCTTTTAATTTCTTTCTTTCTTTCTTCCTTGACCCAGAGGTGATTCAATTGAGAGTTGTCAGTTTCCATAAATTTATAAGCTTTTTTAGTTTGTGTTGTTGTTGAATTCTAACTTTAACACATGGTGATCTGATAAGATACAGGGTGTTATTCCAATTTTTTTGTATTTGTTGAGATTTGCTTTTGGGGGGGGGGTTGTGTTAATTTAATCATACAAATATTCATTTACATGGTAAGGAAAACCTCATCTTCATCTCCTCCTAGGCACCACAAGGCCCCACCAAACACCCATCACTGTCAGGATGGGAGGGGCAGCAGGTCGCCCCACACCCAAGGAAACAAAGGGTAACGGGGCAAGGGTGGGGACAACACATTAGTTTGCATTTGTGAGCCCTGGCAACCCTCTCATCCTTTCCTGCTGGGAGCTCAGGCTAAATTTGGGGGGGGGGGTGGAGATTTGCTTTGTGACCGAGTATGTGGTCAATTTTAGAGGAGGTTCCATGAGGTGCTGAGAAGAAGGTATATTTTGTTTTTGGGTGAATTGTTCTGTAACAAATATTCTGTAGATATGTTAGGTCCATTTGAGTCATAACATCTGTTAGTTTTCTTATTTCTCTGCTAAGTTTCTGTCTGGTAGACCTGTCCATTGGTGAGAGTGGGTGTTGAAGTCTCCCAATCTTAATGTGTGAGGATTAATTCATGGTTTAAGCTTTCGTGATATTTCCTTTACAAATGTGGGTACCCTTATATTTGGAGCATAGAATTGAGACTTCATCTTGATTGATTTTTCCTTGGATGAATATGAAATGTTTTTCTCCATCTCTTTCGGTTAATTTCAGTTTGAAGTCTATTTTGTTAGCTATTAGGATAGCTACACCAGCTTGCTTCTTAAGTCCATTTGATTGGAAAATCTTTTTCCAACCCTTAACTCTAAGGTAATGCCTGACTTTTAAGTTGAGGTATGTTTCATATATGCAGCAGAAGGATGGATCCTGGTTTTGTATCCATTCTGTTAGCCTATGTCTTTTTATAGGCCTATTGAGTCCATTGATATTAAGGGATATTAATGACCAGTAATTGTTAATTCCTGTTATTTTTTGGTTTTGGTGATGGTAGTGGTAGTGTGTGTGTGTGTTTTCCTTCTTTGGGTTTTGCTGGTGTAAGATTATCTATTGCCTATATTTTGTGGGTGCAGCTAACTTCCTTGGGTTGTAGTTTTCCTTCTAGTACTTTCTGTGGGGCTGGATTTGTGGAGAGGTATTGCTTAAATTTGGTTTCGTCATGGAATAACTTATTTTCTCTGTCTACGGTGATTGAAAGTTTTGCCTGGTGTGGTAGTCTGGGTTGGCATCTGTGGTCTCTTAGTATTTGCAAAATGTCTGTCCTGGACATTCTGGCTTTTAGAGTCTACATTGAGAAGTTGGGTATAATTCTGATAGGTCTGTCTTTGTATGTTACTTGGCCTTTTTCCTTTTCAGTTCTTAATATTCTTTATTCTATATGTTCAGAGTTTTGATTATTATGTGATGAGGGGACTTTTTTTTTCTGGTCCAGTCTATTTGGTATTCTGTAAGCTTCTTGTATCTTCATAAGCATGTCCTTCTTTAGGTTGGGAACTTTCTTCTATGATTCTGTTGAAAATATTTTCTGTGCCTTTGAGTTGGAATTTTCCTTCTTCTATCATTGTTATTCTTAGGTCTAGTCTTTTCATGGTGTTCCAGTTTTTCTGTATGATTTGTGTTAGGAGATTTTTGAATTTAACATTTTCTTTGGCTGATAAATCTGTTTCATCTCTCGTATCTTCAGTGCCTGAGATTTTCTCTTCCATCTCTTGTATTCTGCTGGAGATGCTTGCATGTGTAGTTCCTGTTCACTTATCCAGATTTTCCATTTTTAGAATTCCCTCGGTTTGTGTTTTCTTTATTGTCTTTATTTCAAATTTCAAGTCTTGAACTGTTTTCTTTACCCGTTTGATTGTTTTCCCCACCCCCTTGGCTTTTTTTAGCTTTCTTCAAGGGATTTATTGATATCTTCCAAATTCTGTTTGCCTTTTTCTATTTTTCTTTAAGAGACATTTATAGATATGAGGTAGATTATTGACTCTACTCTGAAAAAAAGGATAAAGAAATAATAGGATAAATGGGTAGATCATTGAATCTACACTGAAAAGAAAAAGGGGAAGATATAAAAACGACAAAAGGAAGATTATTGAATCTATTATGAAAAAAAGAGAGAATATGGATATGATAAGATAAAAAGGGAGATTATGGAATCTACTTTTAAAAAGGAACTACTTGTTTTAAATAGGATAAATAATGAAATTTTTTGTCTGAGTTTATCAAATGTTACTGGACTGGACATTGTTATATATTAATGAAGTTTTTCTTCTGAATCTGTCAAATGTTAATGGACTAGACATCATTAATGTAATTCTTGACTATATATATTGTATATACTTATTGGATATAATTTTTCTTGTATTAGTTATAAGCCTTTTTTAATTTTAGACAAAATAAGGGGAAGTGTGGTGGTATTGTGTTCCCCAAAATATTCTGTACCCTAATAAACTTATCTGGGGTCAGAGAAAGAACAGCCACTAGATACAAAGGCTAGAAAATGGTGACACTCACACCATTAATCCTAGCATTCCAGAGGTAGAAATCCCTCTGGATCTCTGTGAGTTCAAGGCCACATTGGAAACAGCCAGGCGTGGTGACACATGCCTTTAATCCCAAGAAGTGAGCCTTTAATCCCAGGGAGTGATGGCAAAAACAGAAAGATATACAAGGCATGAAGACCAGAAACTAGAAGCATTTGGCTAGTTAAGCTTTTAGCTGGTTAAGCTTTTAGGCTTTCAAGAAGCAGTTCATCGGAGATCCATTTGGATGAGGACTCAGAAGCTTCCAGTCTGAGGAAACAGGATCAGCTGAGGAACTGGTGAGGTGAGGTAGCTGTGGCTTGTTCTGCTTCTCTCATCTTCCAGCATTCACCCCAGTAACTGGCCTCAGGTTGTTTTTATTAATAAGAGCCTCTAAGATTCATGCTGCAGACATTTTCATTTCATCTTTAAGGGCCTCTATCATCTTCATAAATTTATTTTTAGGTCTTTTTTTCCCTGTTTCATTTGTGTTGGGATGTTCAGGTCTTATGACCACTAGGTTCTGGTGATGCCATATTGCCCTTAATGTTTTTGAATGTATTCTTACACTGGCATTTTCCCATCTCTTCTTCCAACTGGTGAAGTTTGTGTTGTGCCTATAGGAGCTGCTGTATTTCCAGTTGATTTAGGTGATGCTTGTGCCTATAGGGTCTGCTGATGTTGCCAGAGAGGACTGTCTTGTCTGCAGGGAGAATGCTGGGGTAGGTGTGGTTGAACTGTGGAGTGGGCCTTGTGAGAACAGAATCCAGTGGGTGGAAGCGGAGGTGATGAAGCCAGCCTGCAGGTCTCTCACCCGCTGGCCTGTTGCTGGGGTCTGTTCCAGATCAGTGGGATTCCAGCAGAGTTGAGGGCAAGGTCCAGCTGCCTTTCTGGGGCTGCGATGAGAGGGAGAGGCGCATGGGATCTGTCCTGGGGCTTAGGGCCTGGAGGTTGGGTCATTTCAGCTGGGAGACCAGTCACACACCTGTTATTCCAACTGGTGTAGGAGGTGCTTGTGCCTATAGGGGCTGCTGATATTGCAGGAGAGGGCTGTTTGCGGGGAGGATGCTGCGGTAGGTATGGTTGGGTCACAGTGGAGTGTGTCTTGTGGGAACTGAGTCTAGTAGGTGGCAGTGGTGGTGGTGGTGCTGCCTGCCTGTAGCTCTCCAACCTGCTGGCTGGCTGCTTGGATCTCTCCATCACAATTCTTTTCAGACCTGTTTTTCCAACTGGAGTGGTTTGTGCCTATGTGGTCTAGCCATGGGGAGAATGTTCAGGTTTATGGGGTTGGGCAGCAGAGTGGGTCTTGGAGTACAGAATCCAGTGGGTGATGGGGGTGGTGGTTCATCCTGGAGGCAGGTCTCTCATCTGCTTGCAGGCTGGTGGGAAACGGCCTCTTATATTCTTGACTTTAAAGCCAGAACAATGTGGCTGAAGCTGCCAGGTTCTTTTGCTGACCAGGGCTTGAACTTGGAACTGTCATTCAGATACATTTTCTTCAGCTTTCTCTTTTTGATGGTTTCCTTCACTGCTTAAGCTTTTGTTTAATTCCTTTTCACAAACTGGAAACTTAGCTGGTTGGAGTCTTGTCCTGTAACTACCATTCCCCTTATTACATTTAGCCTCAGGCTCTTTAAACTTTTTATCTCCATGAGCACTGAATTTAGCTCCATTACATTTTCTGGCCCTCATTTTCTCTTCAAACTGTACATTTTGTACTTTTCCTTGCTCACCTTGCTCCCTTTCATTATAGATCTGTGTAAGGACTAATAACCACATGACAGAGTCAATACTAGGCTGTCTTGAAATCTCCTCTGCCAATGCCACTAATCCAAAACTCTTCAATTTAGCCTTAGACAGGTTTTTCAGACACAGACAAAAAGCAGCCATATTCTTTGCCAAAGTATCACAAAACTGCTACTTGCTAATATTCTTCCCCTCTGAAACCTCTTGAGCTAGGCTCCCACAGTTCACATCTCCCTCAACACAATTGTCTTCCATGTTTCCACTAGGATGGCTCATTAAGCCCTGCTTAAGGTGTCTAATCACTTTTCTAATCCAGCATCTCTCAAGTAGCACCATTCCCTAATGACCAAGCATTCAAATATATGAGTCTATGTGGTCCATTCTTATTCAAACCACCACATAATGGTATGAGCTTTTGAAACCTCAAAGCCAGCCCCCAGTAACAGAGATGGTCTAGTAAGGCCACACTTTCTATAATAAGGCCATGCCTTCTGATCTTTCCCAAACAATTCAACCAATTGAAAACCAAGTCTTCAAACATATGGGCTTTTTCATTCAAACAACCACAAGTATAAAGCCTATTTAATACTGTAGGTTAGTACAATAGTCCTTTTGGCATTTGCCCCCTCTTATCCTTGCAAATGTCCCATGTCAATCCATAACAAATTCAGTCTCTCTTCTACATTAACATTTGTGTATCTTTTGTGAATTCATCCAACAGAGCTAATAAGGGCCAAGAAGTCAAGGACAACCTAGAAAAAGTTCTTAGTCACGGGAATCATAAAAAAGGAAATGCATAGGATTGTTAACCATGATAGTATCTCAATAATCTCTTTTCTCATTACAGCTTACTTTAAAAGCTTAAAGCTTGCTTCAACAGGGAGAACTCCTAGAGAGTTTCTGTTTGTTTGCTAGGCACATTACATTCTTTTAAGTGAAACTGTTTTTCTTTCTTTAAAATGGCAACTAAGTCAGTGGATAGTCAACACTGTCTATGATGATGATGCTAAATTAATATACTTTTCCCTTTGACCATTTCCTAATAACCAGTTGCTATTTTGGCCACATTTTCTGTGTTTCTGCTATTTACAGTTGAGAACTGCACTTATTCTCTGGGGCTTTGGAAAGTGTGGAAAATGACAAAATTCAACCTTTCACCTTCATTATACTGGTTTACATAGGCCTTTTCAAAGCAGACTTTAAAACTGATTTCTCCAATTGTTCCAGCCTATCACTAGTATTCTTTATAGGGTGATGGGCAAGAAATGCCAGCCAGTAATAAAGTTCTACTTTGCCTGGCTTCATCCTTCTGTATACATCTCCCTAGAATTAAAAGAGAGAGTACTGGCCAAATGCCATCTCAATTTCATCTCACTTTATTATTTCCCAAAGAGCAAACTAGATAACATTTTAACTCCCAGTAAGGAAACTAATTTATGCAGATCTAAAGCTGAATGCAAATGATTCAAAGCCACTAAATGAGAAAAAAGCTTTAAAGGCAATTTTGAAATCCAGGTTTGAATAACTTTTTCTTCTCTTTTTCTTTTCATCTGTATCAGATCTGGAATGCTTTCAGCCAGTGAAGACTTTCCCAATTTTTTCTGTTTTTTTGTTGTCTCTTTCACTTGGTTTCATTCTACTTCTATGGCTTCAAGCTCTCCTTGAAGAACTGAAGAACCCAAACTGACATTCATGAATGTGGTCTTTACTACCACTTTTGCTTTTTTGTTGACTGCATTACCTATTCCCTTGTCTATAAGTTACTTTTCCTAGTTTCTTGGTGTGGATGAAATATTTTGACTGGGGCTGGACCTTACATGTCCTAGGCCAATGTTTTAGAAACTGATTTTTGGCAAGTATGTCATTTTGGAAAAAAAAAATGATGTTGAAGCCCACTTTAAAGTTTTTGTAGTATGTATTTGGAGCACATTTCACTCTGGGGATAATTAATCCCTACTTCTAAGGTGTAATTCTTCTGAAGTCTTTACCAAATGGCCTGGCTGATCACTCATGTTTGCATTCCCTGGCTAGTTAGACTTTGAACAACTCCTGGACTGCTGTGAGCTTTGAACATTTTGTTGTTGTCATGCTACTCTATGGAATTTGATGCTAAACCTTACAGTTTTACCATATACACAAACACTCAATAAAACCAGTGGCTTAAATAGCATACTACTGTCAGTTTTGAAGGTTGTATTTCAGGCTGTGTGTATCTACACAGACCCTTCTTTTCAAAACTGCTTTCCACTCACAGCTACTTAACTCTCCCTGAACTCTTATATACATCCAGTGCTTGCTTTCTCCTTCTCTGAGACTGCAATTTAGATACTGCATTCAGGGAAGAAATTAGAGCATTTATAAGGTTCGAGTAACTTCTGTTTTTGTTTTTCATAAATTATAACATGCACTATTATATTGGTTACTTTTGTTTAATTATAACCAAAATATCTGAACAACTTAATATTATATTTTGGCTCATACCTTAAGCCCATCATGGTTGGGAAGGTATGTTGAAATAGTTCAGTTTGTGGTGGGAAGAGCTCTTGCAAAGTCTATTCATAACACTGTGGACCATGAAGCGAAGACTGAGACAGGAAGTGAGTAGGTATAACATACCCTCAAGAATCCACCTGCAGTGATCTACTTCCCACTAGCGAGGCTTCACCTCCCAAAGTTTCCAGAATATCCCAGAATAGCTCTACAAACTGGGATCGGAAAATTGACAACATGAGCTTTTATGGGGCATTTCAAATTGAAGTTACTAGCTACTCACTGTTCAATGTGTGAGAACATTTGTTTCATACATTATATGTAGCTGCACACTGTTTAAAATAGGAGATGAAGTCTAGTGCTTCTTCATCTCTTAGATTAGTTAATGGTAGTTCTGTGGTCATAATACTTTAATAGCTTATTACTAGATTAAAAGAAAATACCATCTGTTTGACATGGAAAAGTGTCTGCTGTACTTCCAGAAGACCCAAGTTTGGTTCCCAGTGCCTATGTTGGATGGCCCACAATCACTTTGTAACTCCAGCTCCAGAAGATCTGATGTCTTTTTCTGGCATTTACAGGCACCTGTATATAACACACACACACACACACACACACACACACACACACACACACACACACTGCCTTAGTCAGTGTTCTATTGTTGTGAAAAGACATCATGACTATGGCAACTGTTATAAAAGAAAGCATAAAGCACTTAACCTGGGCTTGATTGCAATCCAGAGATTTAGTCCATTATCATCATGGCAGGGAGCATGGTGGAACACAGATAGACATGGTGCTGAAGAAGGAGCTGAGAGTTCCACATCTGGATCCATAGGCAACAGGAAGTGGGAGACACTGGGCCTGGCTTGATCATCTGAAACATCAAAGCCCACCCTCAGTGACACACTTCCTCTAACAAGGCCATACTTATTACATCCAACAAGGTCATACCTCCTAATAGTGCTACTCCTTGGTGACCAAGCATTCAAATATATGAGCTATGGGAGCCACTCCTATTTAAACCACCACACACACTTAACATGTTTTAAAAATCTCTATAAAAATGGAGATTCTGTATAATGCTCACCCATAAATAATACATCTATATCATACACCCACCTTTCAAAGCTCAGGGAATTTGTGGAAGAGTGAGAAAAAAATATTCTACAAGCAAGTAGTTGGGGAGGAATCAAGAAGAACAGTTTCTTCTGGACATGAAAGGACCCATTGCACTCATGAACTAATAGCAGCTATGATTGCCTACATTTTACCCACCCAAGACCAAGCCAGGCAGTATTACAGCACATAAGGAAGAGCGATACTTAAACATCCACCCTTGGCTGAGGAGCTACTGATAGTTGATGGTTACTAGGGGAGAGAGTCAGTGTGGTCCCTGGAAAGTTTGCCATACTCCAGGAGATGGCTCCAAACCCGTGCATGTATGGACAGCAGTAACTGCACTCTGTATTTTTCTATAATTTTTTAAAAGGACATGGAGATGGATAGAAGAGATCAGTCAGTTGGAGAAGGACACAGTAGGAGTTGGAGTGGGAAGTAGGGAGTGAATATAACCAAAATACAGTGTATGTGCATAGGAAATTCTCAAAGATTAATTTTAAATGTGGTATTTTAAGTAAAAACAACAACAGCATGTGTGCATACACACATACAAACTTTACCTTGTCATATGTGGTCTGTCCTTAGCCATTCTTCCAGGTGCATCTTACAACACACTCGTTTACTCCACAAGCCAGGGCTCCAGCACAGGGCTTGGCTGTTCACAAACCAAGAAATCAGCTTGAGGCTCTCTCTGGGAAGTGGCACTCACTCAGCCCTCTACCTGGAATACTTTCTTCAGATTCTTTTCAGGCTTTATTTCCTCAGTTCACTGAGGTCAATGGGGTAAATGATGCTATGCTATCGGAGACATATTACGACCTCTTTATCTCAAATGTCCCTCTGTTTTTTTTATGGATTGCTCCCTTAGCCTAATGATTCTTCTTTTTAGTACATTTTTCAACCTGACAATGAGTTATAACTGTACACATTTACTTTTTTCCTGTCCTTACCACTGGGCTGCATACTCTTAGAGGAAACAATCATCCTTTCTATTTGTTGTGTTCCCTGTGCACGTAGGGAAGTCACACAAGCATCATTTCTTAAAGGAAGAAAATTTCTTGGAAGCACCTGCCATCATTTTCCCATCAATATTCTTGTGGCTTACAGAATTAAACAGGAATTCTGCCCAGCACATATAACTTAAAATTGAAAACTTTGTAATACCTGTGTACCCTAGATTTATTTTCTTATTGGAAATTGTGTAATATATTTTTGTGAATTTCTTATAAGTGTAACAACAACAAAAGGAAACCTTTTGGCTTCTTTTCCTTTGCTGTTTGCTCTCTTGCTGAGTTCCCCTGGGCAGACTACTTAGAAGAGCCGGTACATATGTGAGCCAATGTATTTGTCAGAATAGGTTAGAGTAATGGAGTCTCAACAAGCAACCCTCAGATCACAGAGGTTTAATATACGGGACTGATTTCTTCCTGAGGTTACACATTTAGCAAAGAGCAGTAGATGGGGGAGGCATGCTTTCCCCAACATTCCACTCTGGGACCTGGTCTGATTCTACCTGTCAGGGACTCAGTCCGAAGCAGATGGCTTATTTAAATTACTGTAATTCAAGGAATGCTTCACAAAGTGCCAGTTCACTAAGGTGTCAGCAGAGGGTAGGGAACCACAAGAGATGCTGCAACACTGGCAGAGATGTTGCCATCTTTCACCTGCCCTGCCCTGAGGAGGAGGCTTTGATTGCAGAGCTGGGAACGGATGCTGAGAAATGAAGCACAGGTTTTACAGTACCTCAGACTGAAAATAGTGTATGTCAACTGAGCTCACACTTCATTGGTCAGAGCTTGTCACGTATTTCCAACAACTAGGAATACAAATTTCTAATAACTCCTACAGTCTTATTTTATTTAAATGCAATGTATATTAGCATATCTGTAGACAAGTGGCAATGTGAATTCCCTTCCAAGACTGCTAGATTTATCACAGAAATGATGCTTTTGTTCAAAAATGTTATCAACTTTGTGAACTTTTATCAGTTTTAAAAGTTAGGTGCCTTCAGCTGTCAAGTTATTATAATTTCTAATTTTGATCAGTATAATTTTTAAACTTTTGATTGGTGTCATAACTTATCATGGCAGATAGGATTTGGGGAAATATTAATAATTAAACATTCTAAATGAAAGATTTCATGAACCAACTTTCTTTATATGTGATCAAAGTGACAGCTTGTTGACAGATGACTGTTACATGCCCTCCAATCTGGTGAAATGATTTTTTTTTTTTAAGGACAGAGCATATCAAATCATTCCATGTCAAATTATAAGAGCTCACTATTTGATTTTTAATTCATTAGCATATTACCCTGGAAAACTACAAGCCACACATTCTTTTGTTTAAAGAAATAAAGATAATAAAAAAATTTCCAGTCAGAATTAGTTAACTTTCATTGCCATAACAAACAACCCTAAAATGTGCCCTATTTTGGCTCTTCTTTTTTTGTTTCCTTTTCTGTTCACTCACCAAGTGTCAGGGTTTACTTCTTGTTCACACACAGACTTCTCTGAGTGACTGATGGGCTCAGGTCTCCATCAGCCAGAGTCAGAGACTCATATGAAACAATGAGTGTTGGGCTGCTGCAAGCAGAAACACAGTGACTCCTACTATTTCCACTTAGGAGCTGTGTACCTGACATGTACTCAGATATGGCTTGCTTCCTTCCAAGTATTGATTTGTTTTCCATCCTGAAACTTTCCAAATATATCCCATGATATTTATGTGGACTTTCATGGTCCTGTGCACTATTGATGTAATTCATCTGTCACTCCATGGCCTCCCATCTCTAGTCCTTTCCCCTCCATAGAGGCCAGAGGAAATAACTCAAAGTTTCTGCGTTTTAGTCACATGATTGGTTCCTACTATGACCAATCTCCATTCTCAAGCCACTTAGACCCCTAGCTACCATTCTAGTCAGTCATTAACATAAGCTTATATGTTAAGGAGGTAGTTTTGAATAACAAAAGACAACTATTGTCATTTATGAAATCTCAAGAACATTAGGAATTCTGTGCCTTAAGTCAGCAACAAAACAGAAATACATTTTATTATTACAGCATGTAAGGTATTTCCATTTCCTTTCTTTTATCCTTGTGACAATATGCTATTCATTTCATTTTTCAAATGATAGCATCCACACTTGTGGCTGTTATTACCTTTCCAAAAATTATCTTTTAGACCAAATGAAGAATAAGGAAAAATTTGCTATGTTACCTTCATTTATTCTTTCTTTGATACCTCTCCTTTCAAAATACAGATAAACAGTCACAGCCTCTACGGCTGTCTTCTGTCTCGGGAATTTGTGCTAGTCATTGTGTGCAAGGAAGCCTTGCTTACTGGCATTGGATTTCCTCAGCCGTGTTTGAGAAACACTTTTCTATCCCTTTGCAGTACAATTTAGCTGTATTACGTTTAAGGTAATGAATTTTATTTCAGCAGTAAACATTTTATTCCATCATGCTTTAGTTTGCATGTTTTTCTGATAGCCTGTTGGTTGTAATTCTTACCCCTTTCCTCTGTAGACAGGATGTTTTCCTTTTCTGAATTCTGTAAGATTTTTCTCTTAAGTTTTGGGTTTCTGAAGACTGAATATATGTCTAACTTGATTATATGTACCTCCCTCACTCCCCCTAAAACATATATATATATATATATATATATATATATATATATATATATGTTGCTTGATATTACTTGTATCTCTCACTTAGTGTCTGCCATGAATAGCCATGCTCCATGTTTTAGAACATTATGCTATTACAGCTTAGTTCTTACGCTCCACCATGTCTTTCCTCTCCTGTTCCTACTGTTATATTTACATCATACCTCTAAAATTGTCCCATAGTTCTTAAATTTTTAAGCTTTTTACTATGCTGTTATTTTTCTCACTCTCTGATTCTTTCCTTCACTGTATCAGCTAATATGATGAATCTATGTAGTCTTAGCTCCTGGTAATGCTTTTTTTCTACCTCTTTACAGCATTCTTTCTTGGAATTTACAGCTCTCAGCTATACTTATTTGTTATCTTTCTTTATTTCTCCATTAGAATACCTGACACTTTATTGTCAATTATTGAACTTTCTTGTGTGATAATTGCAACATTTGTGTTATAACGGTTTCTTATTTTAAGGATGATTGTTCCCCCATCTTTTGGTATGCCTCGTATTTGTGGTGTGTGTGTGTGTGTGTGTGTGTGTGTGTGTGTGTGTGTGTGCGCAAATGTGTGGCATTGGGCAATAGGAAATGAGACCAGATGTATGCCCTTTGTGGGCATCTTTATTTTATGCTGTTTTTGGTTGGATGTTTGCATTGCTGTGGTGCCTATAGAATTTATGATTTCTAGTACTGTTTTTGCCTACTAACTCTAAACTTCCTAACTTTTTTCTGAGAGAGAATTTCTGTGACTTTATATATATGTGTGTGTGTGTGTGTGTGTGTGTGTGTGTGTACATATATATGCATAGATACAGATATAGATAGATGATATAGATAAATATATTAATTATTTGATAATTCAATACAATGTATTTTGATCACATTGACCACTTTTCCCAATTCCTCTCAGATCCATCCTCTCTCTTCTTGCCTCCTTACCTATCCAACTTGCACTTTTCTTTGTTTTTATTTTCACTATTGACTCTAATTTGCGTTATTCATCTTTTCTGGGGAGTCTGGCCTGCCCTGTAGTGTGGTAAACCTACCACGGATCATACCATGGAAGAAGATGGAATCTTTTTCTCCCAGCCACTATCTAGTATCAATAGCTCCTTAATAATCAGTCATCTGTGGTATTTCTTGTCTACCTCCTGCTCCCTGTTGGGATTTTGTTTGGCTTGAGCTTGGGCATGCTATCACCATTGTTATGAGTTCATATGTACCACTGCCCTTCTGTGTCTACAAAACACTGTATCCTTGTAGCTGTGCACTACCTCTGGATCTTAAAATCTTTCTGTCCCCTCCTCTGTCAAGATCCCTGAATCTTTAAAGGGTGTATGTGTGTGTGTGTGTGTGTGTGTGTGTGTGTGTGTGTGTGTCCCCAATATAGATGTCCTGTTTAGGCCTGAGCTTTCCACAGTGTCTTATTCTTTTCACATTGAACAGTTGTAGATCTCAGTGTTAATTATATCAACAGAAAAATGAAGCTCCTTTGGTGAAGGTTATGAGATACAATAGTCTATGGGTATAACAATAAGTCATAGAGAATGGTAGCCATTTAGCAGATTGATGGTATTAGGTTCTATCCTAGGTTTCTAACATGTCTAGCCACAGGTTTTAGTCCATGATAACAATGCCACACATGTGTTTCATCTTATGGAGTGTGCCTTAATTCTAATCAAAAGGTGGTTGATTTCTCCCATGACATCATGCCACTATTACACCAGTGGTCCTATCTTGTCATTCCAGTTGTAATTTAGATTGCTGGATTTACAATTGTGTAAGTAAGACTGATGATTACACCGGGCGGTGGTGGCGCGCACGCCTTTAATCCCAGCATGCAGGAGGCAGAGCCAGGCGGATCTCTGTGAGTTCGAGGCCAGCCTGGTCTCCAAAAAAACCAAAAAAAAAAAAAAAGACTGATGATTACATTTCTCCACCAGTAGTATGAATAACACTATCCAGCTACCCTTTAGGGATAAAGCTTTCAGGTGAGTACCAGCTTGCTTTTTTTATGTTCTGTGACATAGAATTGGTATCTTTAGCAATATTGTTTTATCACTAAATTCTGGAGGCAACCAATAGTATTGGCAGTTGTCTATAATGTTTGGGTGTTAATGGGGCCCCAAAGGCTAACAATTCAAATAGAAGTGACCAGTTCCTAGTACTGGAGTTTTTATTTGCTAGCATGTGTTACCTAGTTAGGGTATTTCCCATCCCCCCATAATAGGTTAACCCTATTTAAACTCATTTTAATTATTTATATATTTTTAGAAAACCTCTACAGTGGTAATTTTACATAAAAAGTTTTTCAAAAGATCTTTAAGTGTTAGTTATCTCTCACTGAATTTCCTACTCACATCTCCCATCCTATCATCCCTATTTCATTATGCCTTACAATTTGAGCAAAAAACCCCTCCTGTTATACTAGAGTGTTGGTGACGTGATAATCAGTTATGGTGGAAGGGAAATATATTCCATAATCTCTCAATTAAACCTCAGTGGTTCTTTGGGAATGTGTCTGAGTCTAGGTCCATTGCACATTGGCATGATTTGGAAATGAAATACTCTTCATGAATTGAAGGCTTGTTGTTAAGACCAGAGGCCCAATCATTGAGAGGTAATGAAGGCTTTGACCTAGTCAATGTATTTATCTAGATATAGAATCATAATTTGATGGCATTATTGAAGAATGGTTGAAACTTCTGGATATGGAACTAATTGGAGAACTAATTTTCTTTAAAGAGTATATGTTATACCCAGTCATTTATTCTCTTGGATTCCTGACAAACAGTCAAGCAATCATAGTTTAAACCTTTCCTCTTTTTAAATTGATTCTTTCAAGTCTTTGTCACAGTGATAAAAAAAAAATGACTTTGTATACATTGTTGATGGATTACCAGCACTGTACTGCTCACTAATCTCTTCCTTGACTACAACATTCTGAATTTATTTTCTGAAAAATTTATCTTGCCAGAAGTATTTGAGTGGTGACTTCTAAAATATTTACATGTTGTAACTAAAACAGGTATTTGTACTTTATTTGTCAAGGTATAGAAGCTTATTAAGCACAATATTTACTTTACATATCTCTATGTTCTTTAGGAGCATATATGTTTCCATGTGGTATATATATATATTTGAATGCTACCTGACACATCAAGTGTATTTTTAATGTCAATAAGATTCAAATTCAGTATTATTTCAAAGATTCTCCATATATTCTTAACCAAAAATAGGATATAGTTATAAACATTTATGAAAAATTTGTAAATTTGTCTCAGTGGAATGTTTTTCATACTAGTACATGTTTTAGCATATATATTCTTCTCTAATACAACTCTTATAATTACTTGGTGAATTTGAAAGACAACTCATATTTCCAGGATATGTAAGTAGATGTTCTTGTGGATATAAATCTTCCCCCTACTTTTTTATTCTAACATAACAAAGTATAATAGCATGTAATATAAAAATCAGACATTTCTAAAACTGGCTTTGGCCATACTAATGATTTATTCTTGTCCTGTTTGTTTTACTATTCAAGATTAATAAAGCAGATCTTATAGAAGTTTGCCTTTTAATTATTTAAATGAATGGCAAGTTTCCAAAAAAGATCAGCATTAATATATTCAGCCTTAAACATATGGATTCATTTTTTTGAGAGGGTATTTTTGTATTAATAGAAGATTTGAAGCAACACTGTCTTTTAGACATGACATCATTACTACATCATGAGCTCATAGCAGCTGTGGTTATTCGCACAAGACTTGAACAAGATCAAACTAGTCAAATTCCCAATCTGATGGGGAAGGAGTTCTCCAGGACTCACCCCCTACTGAGAAGCTATGGCAGCTGTTAAGTGCTGAGGGAGGAGAGAATCTTTCTGATTTTGAGGATGTGGCCATGTTCTAGTAGCTAATCTCACACTCACGCACATATAAACAACACTAATTGAACTAAGTGAGTTATTAAAAAAATATAATGTTGGGGAGGAGGGGGGCATGATGAGATAGATGATGGAGTGAGTGGGACATGGGAATTGGGAGGTAGAGATTATAATATTTCATTGTATAGCTGTTTGATAATATCAAGAACAGAGAAATTATTTTCAAAATTTGATTTAAGGCATTTATTATTGATCTATTAAGTACATTTTCAAATTTTATAAATGCTATAATAATCATTTTACTGTGCTTAATGCTCTTTAAAGACTATCCAGAAATAGAATTTTTAAAAAGTGGTGATTAAATTATGGTTACAAACGACATAAAGTATTCAGAACTCACGGTACAATCTCAAATTCTCTAGATCATCTCAAAATATTGATTAGTTGTATTGTTGATAACAAAATGTATTTTTAAAATCAAATGCCAGCTATGTGATTTCTTTGTTTGGAAACACAGAAATTGTCTGCTATTTTGATTTGATGCTATTTGATTCACATGCTTAATCAGAAAATCCATGTTGCCTCCTAGAACCTAGAGTTCCCTGGATTTACAGTCTCTATGCTGACATAGAAATTACTGACAGTTTTACCAAGGAGGATTGCCTTATGAAAATTTGTTAAAGACTCATCGAACTTGACTTGCATTTATCTCAATTGATCGATTGCACTCACACCCGCAATTTTCACATTTGTTACAATACACACTGAAAAGAAAAATAGCTAAGAGTATAAATTAGCTCGTATTTGCTCTAACTGCAAACATGAAAGGGAGTACATTAAAGCTAATCATCCTTCTATTACCTTGTCATTGCTGCATTTTTACTGATACACGATGTGAAATGAAAAACAGAGGCAGCTTTGGGAACGCGGTGCTGATGGAGTGGAAGAGCGATCAGCTTGTTTCTCCTGCCTGCTCATCTGTCATTTGGGCTGTGTAAATTGGGTACTCAAGCATGAACTCCAGGCTTTTTAAGGGGAATATGAAAACACTTGGGCTCCTAAGCAATAGAATGCAAGAAGGGTTAATAAATTGAAGACTGCATTGATTTTACAGAGACCAAGTTCATTATCCTATCAGTCTAGGCACATTAGCTTTTTAAGTTTTTATATAATTTTTAAATTGAGCATGAAAAGTCAACTTCTAGAAAAACTTACTGATAGAATCTTAACTAAAAATATTTGTATTAATATCATCCTTCATGAAAACATAATGTTCTGGTTGTTTTTATGTCAATTGGGTATAAGTCAAAGTCAGTTATCTGAAAGTAGGGAACCTCAGTTGAGAAATTGCCTCTGTAAGATTGAGCCATAGACAAGCCTATGGGACATTTTCTTAATTAGTGATTGATTTAGGAAGGCCCAGCCCATTGTGGGTGGTGCCACCTCTGGGCTGGTAGTCCTGGGTTCTATAAGAAAGCAGCCTGAGCATGGCGGAAGGAGCAAGCCAGTAAACAGCACTTCTCCAAGGTCCCTGCATCAGCACCTGCCGCCAGGTTCTTGCCTGCTGAACTGAGTTTCAGCCTCGACTTCCCTCCATGGACTACGACTCTGGACAGGAAAACCAAATAAACCCTTTCCCCACCCAAGTTGCCTTTGGACATGGTGTTTCACCATAGCAGTAGTAACCCTAACTAGGACTCATAATATGTTTAGTTTCATAAGAGTATATATAGAATCAAGATATAAGGGATATTTGCCGCTTCACCTGGATAAAACATCTTTTGCATTTTGTTTTTAATTAGTTGTTAGTCAACTTTGAGTGAATGTATAATAATAACTAGTTTGCACAACTATTTGAAGTAGTAAGTCCTGACCATCCCAAGTAAATCATCCTTTATTGAACTTGGTCAGTTTTATTTTTTGTTAAATCTACAAGCTATTCATTATTTCATTTCCTTTCAATAATTTATATAAATTTAGAAGAAATTCCTACATTTGCATTTAATGTCTCCATAGATTTTAGCTTGTATGGATGGTGACTCCTGTATAAATAATCATTTTTAAACACCTAACTCAAGGGAAATTTAATAGCAGTGCAATATTATACTTTGGTTATAAAGCTTATACATAGACATTTGTGTAAGCTCAAGCTTCTAGCTCCAACTTACTTAACCAGAAGTACACCCTAGATTGGAGGAAGGTATCTTCAAATGCCAGGCATGAATGTAACTGATCAAGACATGGTGCTACTTTGTCTTGGGATGCCAAGGTTAACATCCACTGGTACCAAAACATCCTTAGAATGACATATTTTCACGATCTCTATAGAGCTGGATACTTACCCCCCTACTTTTTTTTATCAAGGCATGCAACACTATCCTGAAGTGCTCGTACTAATAACTTCTTAACTTACATTTTAGAAAAATTTTATATACAGTCATAATTTTATATGAATAAATGCATATATAAAAATACATACAGATATAGGTAGATAAGTAGAGATGATAGATAGATAGATAGATAGATAGATAGATAGATAGATAGATAGATAGATGAATGGATTAGCAGGAACTTATCAAAATAATTTGAATTAAGCATTTAAATAAAAATATTTTACTTTGGTTGTGAGACAGATATTAAAACAAATAAGTAGATAATATATTACATATTAAGGCATAGGTGAGTACTAGCATAAAAATAAAAGCAAATAGAGAAGGAAGGATGAAAGGGATAAGGCTGTGGATTTAGGATGGGTAAGGAATACAATAACTTCATCAGAACTGTGAGGGAATGACTCTCCTCTTTGGTAGTGCACAGATGAATTTGTGTAAGGAATGAAGACTAAACTAGCCCACGTGGCTAACAAAAACAAATTTCAATGAGTCTGAGATGATATTGTGTCTAAGCACCATTGTTAAAGAAACCAGAAGATCCAGGAGCATTGGGTGACAGATGATCAAGTAAAGCAGCAGCAGCAGCCAGAACCCAGCCAGGCCCTAGAAAAAGGACTTCCATTCCAAGTGTGACAGGGAGGTGCTGGGGGATTCTGATCCAAGCAACTAAATGCTCTCGTAATAATTCCAGTGAAACATTTTGCTTACACTTTTGACAATGGAGTGGAGGGAAAGTCTTAGAATTGGTAAATGTCTTAGCTTGGTTTTTGTTGCTGTCAGAAAGCAATGAGGTGGGAAGAGGGTTGATTTTAGCTCACCATTCCAGGTCACAGCCCACCACTGCAGTGAAGTCAGGGTACCAGGGACTAGAAACAACTAGTTGCATCACATTGCTAACTAAGACAGAGGAAAATGAATCCATAACTTACTGCTCAGCTCTCTTTTTCTACTCTTATACAATTCAGGAGGCCTACTTTTAGCCCAGATATGTCTGAACCAATAACGTAATCAAGACAATCTCCCACAGATACGCCTATAGTCCTATCTGATCAAGAACATCCCTCACTGAAACTCTCTTCTATGGGATTCTAGGTTGTGTCAAGTTGACAATTGAAACTAACCATAACATCTCTACCCCTTACCAACTTGGTACACAAACATACCACTTTTAAATGATAACTATTACATTCCTGGTCCCCTGTCTCAAGTCTTGATCTTGAACAATTCCAATGTCTTAGAAGTCCAAAGTCTCTTAACTATGTACTCCTATAAAATCAAAAACAAGCTACGCAGTTCCAACATATAATGGCATAAAGTGAACATTCTTATTTCAAATTGGGAGGACAAGAGTATTAATAAAGTGAATATTAACACAAAAACAAACATAAAATCCATCAGAAAAAAAAATACCCCCCAAATAGTGAAGCACTAATGTTTGTTCAACATCTTGTACTTACAATCTAATCTTCTGGGCTTCAAAAGGCTTGAGTAGGACCAAGTCTCCAGTTCCAACAGTTGTAGCCCACAACTTTTCTCTTGCACTCAAGTCACTCCACTTTCCACCTGTTATCTTTGGTGAATGTTCCAGGAAGCTTGCTTTTACGAAATACTGGTGTCTTCATTGCAACTGAAGCTTTACTTTCATAGCTTTTTGCAAAAACTCAAGGCTTTTCTGCATATACTCTGACTCTGTCACATGGTGCTTGATCTCCATGACAGCACCAGTCTTGCGTCTTTTCTTTCAAGACTAGTGCCACGTGAGAGACTTTCAAAATGCTGCCTACTTCTGCTGTGAGGCGAAGATATAGTCTGCCTTCCTTAGACCTCTGCTACAACAGTTTGCTCACCCCAGTGAAACACTTACATGGGCAGGTAGTTTTGAGGAGCAAGGAACTCCCTTGGTAGCCTTATATCTTTGAAACAAATTGGATCCCCACTGGATGAATCCAATAGGTGGGATTTTTCACTCTTAGGACCTTGTTTCGATTGTTCCAGTGGAACAAAGGAGATTTCACTTCAGTGATGCTGATATCCTTAGAAATCACAGCTGTTTTCTAAGCATTTAGCCTGAATTCTCTCTCTCCAGCTATGAAACTCATTCTCCATATCTCCATAGAAATTATTCCATCACCTTCAAAGTTAACTGCAGTAGAACATTCCAGACATAGCAGAATACAGTCAGAGTCTTGGTCAAAATACCACGTGAATGGTCCCTTTTGTGTTTCTGGAGAAAAGACAGTCCTTTTTTTTCCTCTCTGAACCTGATAAGCTAGGACTCACTGTCTGCATTTCTCTTGGCAGTCTTGTCTTCTAAGTACTTACCAGAATGGACCATTAAGCTCTGATTCCACTATTCAAGTTTTTTTATTTTTATTTTTTTAACACAAAGTTAAAATTTTTCACTTTCTGGTAACAAAACATTTGGAGTAAGAACTCTGTAGTTAGGTTTATGACAGCCAGGACCCCACTTGTTCAGTACCAATCTCTGTTCTGGTTTCATTTATGCTGTGATAAAATGCCCAGGAAAAAAGTGACTTAAGGGAGAAGGGTTTTATTTGAGCCCACAAATCTAAGTTATAGGCCATGATTACAGTGCAGTCAAGATGACGGAAACTTCAGCTAGTTACATCACTACTACTGTAAAGAATAGAGGGAAATAAATACAGGAAAAAAAAACTCCTGCTCAGTTCTCTTTCTCTTTTCTTCAATTAAGAACCCAATCCCAGGTAATGATATTACCCACCTTTAGGTTGGGTCTTCTCACATCAATTAACACAATCAAGATAATCATCCATGTACGTACCTATAGGCAGTCTTAATCAAGAAAAATCTCTCAATGAGACTCTTTTCTCAGGTGTACTGAGCAACCAATAAAAATGAATCCAATGGTCATAATTAAGAGGAGAGATGATAATGTCTCACATAAGAGAGGCAGGGGTTGAAATGCTGAGGTTCAAATCTGGATACATTTTGAATGTATAGTCAATAAAATTTTTGCATGTGTGCATACTGGAAAAGATATTTCTCCTTAATCATGAGTATAAAACCTTACAACATTTCAGATAAATATATTAAAATATGTGGAAAGAAGGCAATCATACAATTATATTCTAAAAAGCTTGTATTCTATATGATGTCTTTGTGCCATAAATTTGTAGGCTCTGGGATGGTATTCAGGAATTCAAGCAACAATCTAAATCCTTTGCAGTATGCACAAAGAGTAAAACTTAAAATTTTCCTTTCTGAAATGGAATTTTATGTTCTGCTCTGCCACACCTAACATCATTTACATGGGATGAGTTTTCATCTATGTAAATATTCATAGTGTCTGTGTATAGCCATAGAATTATTGGTGTGTTCCCATTTATGAATCCTGCATGGAATTTGGAAATGATTTGTATTAGAAATTATTTCAGTTCCTCTCTTGGCTTCTTTGTTCTTCATTTCAGCATACCACACTATATTTTCTGCCTCCCCTTGGGTCTCTAAAGATTTCATACATTATTTACCTTGACACTCTAGTCATTTGTTGTGAAACATTATTATTTAAAAAGATATCGTTATTCCACAAAATTCTGATTATTTCCAGTTATAGATTCAATCAGAGATAACTGGATGACACTTCTATCCCACACAGTGGTTTTAAGCATGTTCTAAAGTAACATGATGGCAAATGGTCTAAAGGACCTAAGATAGCCTGACTTACATGCCAGGTGCCTTGTTAAGGTTGAACTAGCTGTCAGATACTCTCATAGTCACTGGACAGTGATTCTCAACCTTCCTATTGCTGTGAACTTTTAATACATTCCTCATGTTGTGGCGACCCCAAACCATAAAATTATTTTGTTGCTACTTTATAAACGGTAACTTTGCTACTATTATGAATTGCAATGTAATATCCGATATGCAGGATATCTAGTATATTTATGACCCCCAAAGATATGATGACCCACAGGTTGAGAACCACTAACATAGTACCTCAGGATATCACAAATGAGATTTCCAACTGAAATTCACTTCATGGCTGTTGCTACTTTAATGGCAGTGCCCCAGAAATCAGTGTGTAACTTCTACCATTTTTTCACCATCCAACAATCACAAACCTGCAAAATTCAAAGGGAAGGGAATTTTACTACACCTGCCATTGGAATGTGTCAAAGAATTTGCATTTATGTTGTAAAACTATTAGTTCAATAATATATAATCTTTCTGCAACGTGGTCATTACAATACATATCAAAATTCAATCTGTCTCTCAAAATACAGTGCAATTTGATTTTCTTGGTGAAATGTAGCCAATATCTGTCTAAAATATGGAGTTCCTATTTGCCTGAAAACTGGGAGACCAAGAGGTTTTTAGTTCTGGATTTTGTCTAGGTTGCCCCAGTTCCAGATAGGAAGAGAAAACTAACTTACATAAAAGGAAGTCGTGCTGTTTCTCTGTCTGAGTCTACTGTGACTGGGAGCATAAACCAATCTAGAACCCAAGCACACTCAAAGGATCTTTTAGGGATTATGAAGACTCCTCAGCTCATCATTTTTTTAGACAAAAGGAGGAAGAAAGAAAGGAGGAGGAAGAAGCACAGATTTGCCTACTCATGGTTTCTGATGACTCAATCTAGAAGCATGTATTTTCTATGTTTTAGCCTTGAAACATGAGAATTATATACTTTGAACCACTGTATCTGACAGAATCACAAATTTGATGCGCGTAGAAAGCAGAACACTGAAAGGGGCCAGAGGAGAGGAAGGTATATGTTTGAAATATGTGGTATCACTAGACTTAGTCTAAAACACTTTTAGTATTTTCAGGTTTAGGGTCAAAAATGAATTCAAAGGAAGGAAGTAATACCAATTTTCTAATGCATATTTAGGTTGGTCTCTAAAATTGGAGAAGCAGACAAACATTCAAATATGAGGATGAATAACAATTGCTGGTTTGAGGAGAAAGTTTAATAACATGCAATTCTCATATGTCTTATTAAGAAAAAAATAACATTGGATATCTGATCATACTGTTGGTTAGAGAAAAAGTACAGTGCATGCATGAAAATGAGATGAGACAGACTGTGGCATTCCAGGCTAGCCTGATACTATCATTTGAATGTGCTGCTATCTCAGGTCACCCTGGGACTTCTTCCTGACTCCTGGCCTTATTCTTGTACTGTTGAACATAGATGGTTGCATAAAATATGAATATTCCCAAAGGCATAATGAATCAAAATAAAAACCAGACACCTCCATAATGAAATCTCAAAGCTGGCACAACATTATGTATATTGTCGAAACCAAAAAATGTTGTTAGCATGAATGAGTATAGCTTCTATGCTCATTATAACGTGAGCTTCTCTCTAGATACTTGTTTCAGGTTTGTCCTGTTGCTGTGATAAACTCTCTGACAAAAGCCACTCTAGGAAGAGAGAGTTTCTGTTGCCTCTAGTTCACAGATGGAGTTCATCACTGTGGGGGAAATCACAGCAGCAGGAGCTGGAAGTGGCCAATCACATGACATCTACAGTCAAGAGCAGAGAGTGATGAATGCTCTGCTTAGCTTCCTTCCTCATTTTTAATCAGTCCAGGACTCAAGCCCAGGGAAGGGGACTGCCTTCTTCCTTTAGGGTAGGTCTTCTCACTTCAAAATTAATCAAGATGATCCTCTTACATGTACCTGAAGGCTTATCTTCTGGGTAAGTCTACAACCTGTCAAGCTGACAATATTTCTCACCAAACTGCTCATATTTTCAACTTTACCCATAAACATGATTTTTAATCCATATTTTTTTCACCTTTTGTCACATCGTCTTCAAAAGTTCATGTGGTCTTTCACAATTTCAACACTTTTAAAAACTCCATCTGTATCTTATTTTGCCTATGAAATCCTATCAAATAAAATTAATAAACTACAAACAAGCCAAAAGAAAAACAAATCTTTATTTTCAAATGTAAACTGATATCAGGAGTCTACTCTGACTTGTCTATCAGCAATAGCTGAATTAGCCTTAAAATCCAGGACTCCTGATAAGCACTTGTTTTTTTGAGAGAAACAGCATGAAGTTGGTTGAGTTGGGAGGTGGGGAAGATCTGGGATGAGTTGGGAGAGAAAAATATGATCAAAATATTTTATTAAATCAATTTAATATTTTATAAATATTATAAAATATATTGCTTTAGTGATTACAACTTTAAGCTTTATTTATTTTCATCAATGCAAATCCACATTTCTTCCTCATCCCGCATTATTTCCATTCTTGAAACATTTAAGTAACACATAAAGGGATTTTTTAAATAGGAGTCAGTTTATTTTTGAAGATCCTAAGATGTGGGACAAGAATATTCTATTGCGAAACTCTGAAGTCCTTGTAATAAGAAAAGAAGCCCCTTGACAGTGGGGGAAAGCCTTACAAGATCAGGTTCAGTTCAGTCAATGTTATCAGAGACAACCCATGAGTTCTTGAAGCAGGCAGAAGTTTAGAGACTGTTATGAATCATCTAGTCTAGCTCCATTATATTAGAATGACTTTCTCTTTTTAACAGTGTGTGTGTGTGTGTGTGTGTGTAACTCAAGTCAAGAACTCAATATTTCCCATTTGATTTTATGTGTATGTGTGTTTTGTCTGCATGTATGTCTATGTAACAGCTGCATGTGATGCCTGCAGAGACCAGAAGAGGAAGGCAGATACTCTAGAACTGATGTTACAGACAATTATGAACCACCATGTGGTTGCTTTGAGTCCTGAATAGGTCCTCTGGAAGAGCAACCAGTTGTTTTAACTGATTAACTGTCTCTCTATGCCCTGGAAAGACTTTTTGACTTGATGTATCAGGAGAGTTTCTTGAACTCTTTGGCCTTTATTTTCATATTCTCTGTCTTTCTCCAAAATCCTGATAAAATTCCTTGCTACCAGCTGGTAAGTGAATTACAGGAAGATTCACTACTTACCACAATGGGCCCACGGGCCAGTAATTTGTATGAAATTCAACAAATTCACCTCTAGGATACAAATTGCAATTCTTTTGACCTTTTCCTTTAGTTGAAAAATGAGAGTGAGTTGCCTGAGGCCTTATTTTCTCAGCAGCTACTTTCCTATTTAAGAGACACAGTATATATATTCAGAAGATTCCATCAAAACGTCTCTATGGATGACACCAGGTGAAATAACAAAAGTACACCTTTGTCTCATTCTCCAAACCCTGGTTGTCTAAGCCCATTCAGCACCACCAGGCAAAGTCAAATGTGAATGTGCTCTGTTTCCTCCCCCAGGCTCATTTTATTCTTGTGAAGCATCTGCTTAGCTTTTAATCTCCTGGACTAACAGGTCATTACTCATTTGTTTATGGACCAAATGATTCACATCAGTGTAAATACCTCCTATAATATTGTTCTCGCAATTGAGTGACTCTTCAACAAAGTGATAATGAATAGGATGTGTAACTTCTGCTAATCTTGTTTATTGTTTGTGAGCCATGCCAATGATTTCCTTTATTAAGTTTTCTGGCAGGAATGCAGAACTTGCAGCCTTCCAGCTCCATATAAACTTTCATTCTTAAGGATCTTGGTAGATGTATTTTAAACATAACCCCTGAAGCATTTCCCTTTCCCACTAGCAGTTCCCAAAGACTTTAGAGTTCTAATATGCTTTTGGAAGCTATAGGCAAACCATAGCATTTGGCTACTTTCCTACTGGAACCAAAGGTAGCATCCTCTTGCCAACCCTATCAGTTTTAAGAAATGCTCCATAATTAAAACAATTACTTTTAGTATTTCAGGATATTCAGTCACTATAAAATATTATATCCAATTTTTACTCAAATAAATTTGAATATTCTCTCATATCCTTTTATTATTTCATAATTTTTTTCTTTTTGAACAACAGCATTAATTTGAGTTGATAGTTTTAAAACTGATTGATCAGAATGGCAATGGAGAATGGTAAGATAATTGTGTATATTTAGTATTTCTTGTAGAAAAATTTGCAAAATAACCCAAGTGATCTAATACTCTGTGGAAAGCACTAGGTTGTTAATCAAGAATTTAATGTGATGTCCACTCCCATGGAGTGACACTGGCTATGTTTATTACACGGCACGGCAGCATCCCTGCTCAGGAGGGGATGCTCATCTTTTGAGAGAGAGATAACACATGAAGTTGGGTGGGTAAGGAGGATCTAGGAGAAGTTGAGGAGAGAAAAAAAGAATATGATCAAAATATATTGTATGGAATTCTTTTTAAAGGCTAATGAAAAAAAGAAGTTCAATGGCACAATACAATACATGTTTATTGTGCTCAGTCATCTCAGTTTGATGGGGATGAGGAGCTCTCTTTAAGGACTCTTCTCCATGGACCCTTGCTTCCACCATTCACCTTTGCTATTTCAAAGTTCCTAGCATCCAACTAGGATTATGAAGCAGTGTAATGATTATAATGCAGCTCAGCACAGAGGAACATGGACATTGAGCAGATTCCATGGTCACAACAAAAGGGGAAGGGGCAAAATTCATCATAGTTTCATTTTATTTTTTATTATACTAGGGTGAGTACTCTCAAAAAGAAAAGGTAGTGATGTTAAAAATCAAACCTTTTATATACTTATGAACTCAATAATCATAATATGTATTCCATATCTTTATATTTTCTTTTACTTTTAACCAAAGGAAAACATATAAATGAAGTATTTTTTAAAAAATAGTATTAGTGCTATTAGTCTTTCTATGTGTGAATGCAAAACCTGCCAAATCACTACCCACAGCCTGCAGGAAGCACTAATATGTGCTCGAAAAAAGAGGGATCAATAAAATATGGTTCTTCCCTCAGTGTATGTGTTATAACCCAGCTAGTTTTTAAAAACTAATCACACACTAAGAGAAACATGATATTATTGTTTTCAGTGAGAGAAGCATGGTTCATAGAAATAGAAAGCCTTTTGCCTTCATAAACAGAATTTTCCTAATAAATGAATTAATTCACTCAAATGTTTTCCAAGTGTGCCTATGTGCTAGGTTGAAGAACTGGTGAGTGAAATCAGACATGACCACCACTCTTATAGCATACATTCTCTAGACAGAGTTCAAGACTGGGAACTGGGTTGAAAGACCTGTATAGAGGGTATATCTGAGAAGGGAGAATTGTTTATGAAGCAACCATCAGGACTTGAGCTCTTTAGAAATAGCATGCATTTGGGTACTTAATACATACTTGAGCCCTGTTACAGGGACTGTCACGGAAAGCCTTGGTTGTGTACTTGTTAGACAAATAATCTGAGTGAATGAGACACAACTTTTCACATACAAATAGATGACTGAGGACATTTCCACACAAAAAACCATCTGATAAGTGTAGCTGGAGAGTTTTCTCTATGGGTCCCACCAATCCCTGGCAGTCCGACAGCCCCCTTATAAAATAAACACACAGATGCTTATATTATTTAAAATGTTTGGCCTAATGGCTCAGGCTTCTAGCTATCTAGTTCTTATATCTTAAATTAATCCATTTCTATAAATCTATACCTTGCCACGTGGCTCGTGGCTTACTGGCATCTTCACATGCTGCTTGTCCTGGCGGCGGCTGTCAGTGACTCCCTCCACCTTCCTGTTCTCTCAGTTCTCCTCTCTGTTAGTCCCACCTATACTTCCTGCCTGGCTACTGGCCAATCAGTGTTTTATTTATTGACCAATCAGAGCAACGCATTTGACATACAGACCATCCCACAGCAGATAAGTATCTATTAGACAAAGTTTCAATATGCAGCATAGAACAAGATTAAAGTCATCTAGTATTCTATTACCGCCCTCAGGTTGTTCAGGTCTCTGGGCATTGACTATAAAAGGTAACCGGAAGTGCTTTCTGTTAAAAACACATGTGAGCCTGGGCCATTCTAAGAAAAAACAGTCTGAGTGGTTTGTTTCCAAGGATGCAAAGATGAAGGCCTATGTTTTCATGGTTTTAATCCATCACGGCCTAGGAGAAGGCAGCTCTATGGAGCTTTAACAGATGTTAGACTCCCTTTGCTTTGTGTATAAAGTACTCCCCACCTCTGCTCCCATTAGAAGAGAAGCTGATTAGATCCTATTCTGGAAACCTCCAAAGCCCAAAGAGTAATATTAGTAGATTCCAAGTCTTTGGTGCAAGAACAAAAACAAAATGAAGGCGAAGCTGGGCCCTGGAGGAGTTTGGCAAGTTAATGAACGATGGCCTCCTTCCATCTTCTGATATTCAATTGAGCCACAGCAGATGGGCAGAGGCTCCATGGGAAACATGAATTATGCACGTCAGACTGTTGTTACATTTCTCACAATCACATTTTCATCACTTCACCTGTTGTATATCAGGGGCTGATTAGTTATGCACCTCATCTCATATTGGCAGTCCTGGTTCAGAGATAATCTTTAATTGGTTTTTCCCTCCCATATGTGAGTCTGCTAAAGATTTTTGTCTTTCCTTCATCAGATTCAAAGTTTGTGCTTTGAATTATTTCAGAGAGGAGGATAATGTGTGTTATAGTATTAATATCAACTGATAAACAGGGATAAAATAATTTAAGAAATACCTATTTTAAATGGTAGGTGAGAGGCAACTTCATAGGTACCCAGGGGATGGAATATTTTATAACGCAATGTTTAAGCAGAAACAAAGCTAGCAGACGTTTCTATATCAGAGACAGATCAGACATCAGATTCATTAAAGTACTGCTGAAAGGAACATTCACTAGCTTTTTATTTGACATACACACAATTAAAATCATTTTACACTCTAAAACTCTGCTTGTAACTTTAAGATCAGATAAACAGTTAATCATCAAGAGAAAGAGGATTGTGTTGTGAAAAGAGCTTAATTTGGGGTTTAGGTCTGCCTTCTTTTTAATGCTTAGTTGCTGGGTAGGTATAAGCAAGCCTCTTCACCTTTCTAAACTCCAATTTCTCAATAATGCTTCCACCTTTAAAGGGTTGATGAGAAGATAAAGCAAAACAATGTAGGCAAAATCCCTTACAGTGCTTGGGAGATAAAATCAAAACAAGATCTGTTAAATAAAAGTTTGTTGAATCAGAAAGGATGTGGTAGAAGTGAAATAGGCTAAAAATCAGTCATCAGGATTGTTGTTGTTGTTTTAGGGAAAATAAATACAACTATAGAAGACATAACTTTTCCCCTGAAATCAGGTCATGTTTGCAGTGATCTTATAGAAGTAAAGGTGGCACCTAGTTGTTTACTTAAGCAAACTCTAAAACACCTTTATCTCTCTAATTCTCTGAGAAAATAGCAATTTGTTAACATTAAAAGTAATGTAGGGCCGGGCAGTGGTGGCGCACACCTTTAATCCCAGTACTAGGGAGGCAGAGCCAGGCGGATCTCTGTGAGTTTGAGGCCAGCCTGGTCTCCCAAGCGAGTTCCAGGAAAGGTGCAAAGCTACACAGAGAAACCCTGTCTCGAA